>JAADWP010000592.1:0-18865 GCA_023336215.1 Globisporangium iwayamae
CACAACACTCAAAAATTAGCCTAACCCTCACTTATCAATAGTGGCACACATTCGGTACATTGTCCCGCGTGTGTACCATTTTACGATATGGCGCTATGGGTCGGAATTGTCGTCGGAAGGTCAGATATTTTATGGTATGGCCGGTTTGCTTCTCGCATAGTTAGTATCACTTCATCTGTACCAGCGGTTAATGACTACCGGTAGTAGCCTCGATCCTCGCTTCTAGCCCCACTTAGTTGACCTCTCTCTGCGCTGCACGTCTTCATGCGTAGAAGACATCACAACCATCACCATAATGTCCGCAACGAAAAGCCATCGCCATCGGCATCCGAAGCTCCACATCCGGTGGCTGTGAGATGGAGAATCCGCGAAGCGAGCGAGTTTTCTCCGCCCAGGACGAGCTCCTTTTTATCCAGTTTTTTTCTTTTTCTTTTTCTTTGGTCTCTTGGTTTTATATGGGAGTTTGTAAGAGAGCGCGTGTTTTTGTGAATCAATCCTTAAAAAGCCCACCCTAATTTCCATCAACTTTCGTTGGACGTGTGTAGCTTCTTTGCCCCTCGCCTCCATGTAAACAAGCCAAATGGAGCAGTCACACGCTCGCCAACCTACACGAATCAAATGAGAACTAGGATCTCCTGCGCAAAACCCAGCTAGCGAAGTGGTGTTGGTTTTCTTTCGAGAGCGCCTAGATCGCAGTTGTATCGCTCGCCGTCATCCATTCTAGGCTCCGAAAGTACACTGCAGCCCAATGCAATCCACAGTTTGTATCTCTTTTCACTTGGCCTCACTAGATGGTGTTGTCAAGTGTTTCCAGCAGCTAATGCAAGGATCAGCGTGACAACCGGGATATTGCTGATAAAAAAGGTCGTTTGTGGGAGTAGTTTGGCACACAAAAGACAACCGTTCGTTATAGAGGCATTGCAGTACGGTCTGCGTGTCAATGTAAGTGGACACAAGTCAAATGCTGGTGTTAACGTTCCTTGTCCCTCGAGCTGCTCCACGGCCTCTTTCTCCTTGATCTCCTCGCCGTCTTTTATGTCCTGCTGCTCCACCTCGGCCACAAAGTCCTGGAACTGCTCCCAGTCCGCTCGAGCTGCGTCTCCGCGAGCTGCTTGATGTCCACGTTGCGCACCTTCGCGTCCGCGAGTGAGTCGTCGAGCTGTCTAAAAGCGCCATCATCAGCTCGGATTGCAATGTACCGTACGAAGTACGAGGTGCTCTTTGTACGGTACATCCACACACGCTAGTAAGATACTCAGCCAGAGGATTCTTTTTGTGTGCTCATCCTTGGCTCTCACTTAATCATCTTCTTGCTTGTGTCCTGTGTGCTCGTGTCCGTGTGTTCACAGTCTCCCAGTGTCTTGATTTCTTCATCCTCACTTAAGAAATTGTCCGACCGTCACCACCCACTCGTCTCATGATGTCACTACGAGTGCTATTCGCGTCACTCAAAAACTCCAACAACAAGGCTCACCTGTCATCACTCAGGAGCCCGCACGAAGCCCCTTCACTGTCACCGTCTGGAGCCTACGTGAAGTCCAGTGCCTGATGCTCGGCAAGCTGGAAGAACTTCATGAAGATATACACGCTGTGATAACATCACTGTGCTTCCTTCATGCGGCGTCAGGTGACGCGCTGAGCGAGTTACTCGAGCACGAGGGAGGTAACGCCAGCAAACTCTGGTCTCTTCGTTGATCTGTAAATTGCACGCTTCATGCACTCACAATTCTACAACCAGGAAGGCGCGGAGCTCAGCTCCTTCAATCCCAGCACATCTCGCCCACCAAGTCGGTTCAGCGCTATGTCATTGGCAAGACAAGGGCTGTAGTCCCTGGTGTGCGTAGCAAGCGTATTCCACCTCACAGAAAGAGCGTGAAGGTTCAGTCCAGTCCAGTCCAGAGAGGGAGCCGGTATACCACAAGATCTCAGATGAAGAAAGGGCCCAAGCGCACTTTTTGGTTACCGACGTGAAGCTCAGCATGACAAGCACCACCTTCTTTCTAAGTATCAACTACCACGCGCTGGTATTATCAGTGAGACACGAACGAGTGAGGGGGTTGAGGATGCGGTCGCACGATGACGCCAAGGGCACTGTAGCAGCACAGAAGAAGGTGCGAGCGAAAGCGGCCGATTTCATCAAGGTCCTCGCGCGGGAAAGCGTCCTGAGGCGAGCGGAGACGCACCTCGACGCCCTCTATTTTCCCCGCGACTGCGATCCACGCGTGCACGTCGACAAGATCGGTGGGTTGATAGCGAGTGCGAGGTCGTCTTTAGACCTGAGTATATACGCTTTCAACCACAGCAGTTTCGTCAAAACGCTGACAGCTGCGAGAAAGTGGCCAGGTCTACGCGTGCGTGTCTTCGCTAACTATGTGCAAATGCATGGGATCGATTGAAAGGTCAGGCAACTTCTTGACGCTGGCATCGACGTCTTCGTGTACAACCAGCGCTCACTCATGCTGCATGAAAAGTGTCTACTCATCGACGAAAAGCCCGTTGCCCTCGGGTCTGCTAACTGGACTTATCACGCGATGGTTAATGGCGGCATCGCAGTAATCCAAGACGACTCGCGACTGACTGGATCTGTGGCGCGTTACTTCAGTAATTTGTATGCGTCAGGGAATTATCGTAAGGTCGAGTATGCAGACTTGGAAACGACTACGATGTGTATGAAGTGCAAGGAGAGTCTGAAAGCTGCTGCGCGGTGCTGTGTTAACGAAAGCATCGCAGCTTGCATTGAGCAGATTCATCACTGCTAGGAGTCGATGTAACTATGTCAACATGCTGCATGCCATGATTCCCAAATTAATCCACAAAAAGCACAAAAAGTCCACCACGTTGCAGTTGAACGCTCCGCGTGATGCATCTCGCGTGGAGGCGCGCGCTCCCGGCGGCAGCTCGTGGAGCCATCGCTGTCGCTATCAACGGAACAAGATCAAGAGCAGGCGACAAAGACAGCGGCACATTGCTGTGGGTACGCTGCAGCAGCTGCTGGCACCACGGTTCATCAGAGCAGGCGGCGGCAAGAGCGCGATGGTCATTCCGCAATTTGAGCTCTTCAACGCAAGCTGCTACCCCACCACCACCACCTCCACTACCACCTGGCACTGAAGCCATGGCCGTCGACCAAGACATGTCTGACAAAGTGCGTACTGTAACGTTTGTCTATTAACTTTGCATAGGTCACGTGCTAATGCTGTCGTGTGTGGCTGTTTCCACCGCAACAGAAACAAACGATCCTGCACATCAATGCGAGCATCACGCCTGAGTCGGTCACAGCGCGCGTGGCCACGGCGATGGTAGACCACCTGACTCATCACTATCACCGCCACTGCAAGCAGGGCGCAAAGATCGAGAACCCGGCGGACGTGCTCGCGGTCGAGGAGCTCGACGTCTGGAGCAATAAGCTGCCCAAGTTCGACCGCGACACCATGCAGCATGTCTGGCGCGCACGCAACGACAGCCAGGATGAGGCCGACATCGCGGCCTTCAAGCCCATCCAGGAGCTCGCGCAGCAGCTCGTACGCGCGGACTTTTTGGTCGTAACGTGCCCCGTGTGGAACTTCAGCATCCCGTACGTGCTCAAGCAGTACATCGACTGCATCGTGCAACCGGGGCTGACGTTCCGAAACGCCGACGCTGAAGGTCCGTCGCGCCCGTATTTCACTGGCAAGCCGATCGTCATCATTTCGTCCTCGGGTGGCAAACCCCCACCGGCCGGCGAGGACTTTGTATACCCGTTCATCAGCAAGATTTTCGCCATGTGCGGCTTTGACGAGTCGCACCACGTCGCGATCGAGGGGCTGGCGAACCACGACAAGCAGACTTGCTACGAGAACGCCGTGCACGAGGCGAATGAAATCGCGGACCAGGTCGTGTGCAGCCACAAGCTCCGACTTGAGGCGAATGCCGAATAAAGAAGTAAACTGAGAGACAAGAATGTCGACATGTAAGCACCAAGTTTGAGAGAGACATGTGCAGATAATGAATGCCTTCGATAACAGTGCCACCATAAGTCAATAAACGTGTTTGTGTCCATAGCTTGTGCTCGTTTTCTATGGCGACTACTCTGTTTTGCCGAGCTTTATCTTCTTGTTGCTGCTGTTGTCGTTTGGCACCAATTGGACGATGCGTCCATTTGAGAAGAGCGGCGAGTACGTGTGATGCGTCATGAGAGTCGCGAGGATGCCGATGTTGACAGCGAAGAACGCAAGGCCGGCGAACCAGAGCGGGAAGAACGTGTTCTCGCCCTTCATCTCGAGGTGGAACGCCCAAAACAGCCAGTGGAGCTGCCAATCAAGACAAACAACAACACAAAGCGCACACTGAGTCTCTCATTGGAGCCAAAGACTACAAAGCGATGAGTGAATGTAGTCACGAACCTCGCTGCCGAACCACGCGGCGATCATCAGCGCACCCTTCCAGCGCAGGCGGACGCTCGTCAAGGGGAAGATGAGCGGTAGGAACGCCGTGTACCACAGGAAATACTATGAAAGGAGCATAGAGCAACGAGATCAGTGGTCATAACCATGTTTCAGCCCCCAGTCGCACAAGTGTGAAGTGTGTTTGAGAACTCACCTGGGCCGTGCAGACTTTGTTGAAGATGACGAACACCATTGTGAGAGCGAAGAGCGCAAAGGAAATGTCCTCGCCGTACGCGAGCGAGATGGTCACAAGCGACACGAGCTGCGGGAGGAACGCCAGCAGCCCCATGCCAAAGCCTGACGGCGTGCCGTATCTGTCAAACGTACAGATCACAGTAACAGAATTCAGTTTAGAAATAGTGATACTGTAATGAAACACCGATGCCGGGCTCACCTCAGGTACAGGTCGTAGAAGTAGACGGAGAAGTTGTGGCGATTGTCCGTGCGAGTCAAGTGGTAGAGGTACGCCTCGTAGAGGAACTGGAAGCCGTAGCTGTTGGGAATTAAGCAGCCGGTTCATTAGACAGATCACTATAGGCACTCAAGCGATAGATCTCAGCACAATTCTCAACATTCGTACAGTTGGTAAAACGCCGCGGTGAGCGCGAGGAAGAAACCGCCGCTGATGAGCCCGAAGAGCACGCGGTCGCGGTTAAAGAGCGCACCCATTTGCACCCAAGAGCAGAACGACGACTGGCACGAGGACGACCACTTTGCGTTCGACGTGTTGTACTGGCCATTGAGAAACTGTCACAAAAGAGCACCATATTGGTTGGTAGGTCATTGAGGTGCCAACTCTCACAGCAAATAATAGAACATACCACTAGGAAGGCGAGCGCGTAGACGATCGGGTAGATCTTGAAATGCACCGCCGCGCCATACCTAACGACACAACAAATGACCATGAGCCCTTTTAGTCTACCAGGGATGGAATGGATCATGAAAAAAGCACGTGACGCACGTGAGCGCAGCAAGAACGAGATGCTTGCGCATGAGCAGTAGGAGCGTGAGCAGCACGAGCAGCACGACGATCGAGTCTGCATTCCCGCGCGTCGAGATATTGATCGAAAACGGGTGAAAGAGCCAGACGCTGATGAACAAGCAAACGAGCAAAGTGACCGAGGCGCATGGACGCCTGAGTGACAACGTGTCAGGTCAAGTTGATGCGAGAAGCAGATTCGCACCTCGAGTACAAAGCAGCACCTACAATTGGCACACAATATATTGCAAGTCAATAGCCATCATACAATTTACGTAGGAAGCATGTATGGCAGATAAGTGCAATTGCTCACTCTTCTCAGGCAGCCCTCGCAGCCGCAGGATCTGAAAGAGCACGTTGCCAGCGAGCAGGTCACACATGACAAAGAGCAGTTTGCCGAACGCTTCGTGCACAAACACGTTCGGCAGCAGCATAAAAGCGCTGATAACAGCACACATTGCAACGAGCGCATGCAGCATTAGCACCACGGATCAAGTATCATGAGCACTACCACAAGCAGCAGATGGATAGATCCATTTGCACGTACAGCACGGGTGTGTAGCGGTAAGTGGTGCGCGCAAAGGGCGAGTTTTGAGCCGCCATCTCGCGTGCCGCGTCGCTGTACACGTCATAGTCGACATCTGTGTACTTGACACTCATGAAACGATCCTGGAGCTCACCGTAGACGATCAGCGCAAGCCGCAGCAGCAGCGCGACGCCCAGCAAGCGCGTGTGCAGCGCCATTTTGCTTTTGCTTTGTCGATTGTGTCAAGTCGGCTCGATTCAGTAGTGACGACAAAGATCATTTTCGTACTATCAGATAAAACCTCTTAAATAGACTTGACAATCACTCCTGGATGTGGCTTGGATCTCTTCGGTAACTGAAAATGGCAACACTTCAGCAGCTGGTACTGCTGTATCAGCTGGCTACTGCTCGGCGCTCTTGAGCGCAATGTGCGCGAGTCCGTACACGACGGTGTTGTAGCGCAGACGGTTCTTAAGACGCTTCTTGCCTTTGACGCCTGACGGTGGCGCTATCACCGCTTCGCTCATTGACCTAGAGCCCGCCTTCTGGAGCTTTGCGCCGCTGGTTGACAAATTTTCAGCCTCAACTCCTGGGAGGCCAGTGGAGCTGTTGGTATTGCTGCCAACAGTTGAGCCACTAGTTCCAGGTGGCAAACTTGTAGCACTGGACACAGCCGAACTTGCAGTACTAGATGGTGCAGTGGCTACGGCTCCGCTGGGGGAAACGAGCTCGCCGTACTTCTTGAGCGCCTTGCCGATCGAGAAACCCTTTGCGAAGCCAGCGAAGAGCCCACTTGCGAGCCGGCGATTCCCGTTAAACGTCGTCGCGTACTGGTTCATCACCAGCACGTTGACACCCGCGAGCGACCAGAGCACGGCGTTTGCGTACGCGTCCTCTTCGACTGCAAGCTGCCAGGACGCCTTCTCGCTGTCCACTTTGCTCTGCCGCCTCGCGCTCGCCTGGTTCTCGGCGCGGTCCAGTAGACATACGACATGGCAATTGAGCACTGTGCTCATTCCCAGCAGATCGCTCATCGATAAGGAAGACCCCAGGATCCGATTTGCGCCAAGGTAGAAGAGCCCACCGCCACGACGGTTCAGGAGCGCGTGCTGCCAGTCCGTCGTCGTCGGGGGCTGTCCGTGCTCGACTGCGTCTTTCCAGTTCGTAAAAACAGCACCAGGACGCTTAACATGCTGTTGCAGCACAATCTCCATCGTCTGTGCATCCAGACCCGTGTCGTCGTGGTACGGATCAACGATGAACCGCATGTCGTCACGTTTGAACGGCTGGGCTTTCTGGGTTTGTAAGCGCTGGTACAGGACATGAAGCGAGAGGTCACGCGTGATGCACTCGGCCTTCTCCAGCACCGGTAGTGCTTCAATTGGCAAGCATTCGAGCTCGCGGTCGAGAAGCAGCGTCACCGCTGCTCCGTGAATCTCGCTATGTAGCACAATCTGAAGCGCTGAGTGACCAAACAATGGCGCGAAGAAGTCGATTGTGTCGATGATGATCGCGCTAAACTCTTTCTCCGGCTCGTCGTTTTCGGACGAGAGTCCTTGTGCTGCTAACGATTCGGTGGATGCGAGCTCAAAATCTGCCTCTCCTGCGTGGAGCTCTTCAAACTTGGCGAGCAAGTTTGCGCTCGCGCTTCGCCATCTTCGAATGCGCTCTTGAGTTTGCGCCAGCAACGCCATCACGGGCTCCGTGCACTCCATTCGAGCCATCGCGTACTGCTTCTCGCCACTTCCAGCAAGTGCGCAATAGAGAAAGCACTTGTCTGGTGAAAATTGGAGCGACAGAACGCGAACGTGTGGTGGTAGAGACGCTAGGATCGTCTCAGAAGGGACTGTGACGCTCATGCGCTTGAACGCTGCAGACTGCTGCTCCAAGTACAGCAGTGAGAGCTGATACGGAAGGCTGTGCTTCGACGCATTCAAGTGCATTCTATGCAGTCGCTCCAGACGGTGTAAGTGTAGCTGCTGGACATCTCGGGGCGCCACGCATCGCTGGAATGTCTCCCTAATGTGGATGCTTGCCGTGATGCTCTGGTAAAGCAGGAGACTGCGAATGCACTCGAGTGGACGTTGACACCCGTAAACTTGTACCAGTTCGAGAGAACAGACCCGGAGTAGCTCGATGTGTCGCTTCTCCAGCGCAAGTTTCTGGAATTGCTGCATCTGGTGGACAAAGCCGCTCAGGAAAGCGTCCACTTGGTCATTCTCTTGGGCTTCAAAAGCTGTCAGCAGCGCATCACTGCTCGCAGTGGCAAGCTGTCCGCTTGATGTTGCAGAAGAAGAGGCGCTGTTTCCGCAGCAAATCCACGTCGCATGTGGACTGTCGGCGGACGTGAACCGCGTCCATATCTTGTGAACAATTCTCCTTGCCTGCGCTTTGTTTTCGTTGTGAAACAACGCCAAGCGCTGACATTGCAGGACTTGCACTGCTGTCATCGCACTCTGCTCTTCCAGTCCATCACCCATGCTGCTCAACATCGTGTTTGCTGAACTTGCCAGCACGATTGCAGCTCCGAGATCCCCGCCATCAACTCGCTGGAGCTTCTCTGAGGTCTGGTACAGCCACCTCTCGACGATGTTCCGCTTCGATTCGGCTTCGTAGGCATACCACGTCATCTCGTGCGCCGTGAGAACGTCAGTAGACAGCTCAGAGGCGAGTTCCACACTTGCTAGCAGCGACTTTGCTAGTGCGATCTCAATCTCCAATGGTACTGTCCTCGTCGTCACTTGAGCTGAAGGCGAGTCAAGGGCTTTTATGCATTCAGACGAACGCCATCCGTAGAACTGATTGACTCGCAGTCTCACGGCCGACAACTCTGAAATTGCTCGCTGTAG
Source organism: Globisporangium iwayamae (assembly GCA_023336215.1). NCBI lineage: Eukaryota > Oomycota > Peronosporomycetes > Pythiales > Pythiaceae > Globisporangium > Globisporangium iwayamae. The sequence goes on from JAADWP010000592.1 coordinate 8,779, forward strand.
ATTACTCTTCACGAAATGCAGCACATTGGATTGCCTGCTGTGATTGCGAGCACCCACGTGTTGTCTGAGCAGCTCCTGCGAGTACTGGACAAGGAATCGGCTCAGATGAGCTTTTGCGTCCATGTGGGTGAGAATCTGGATGCACTCATTGAAAAGCTGCTGGCTGTGAGCATCGTCCGCACCATTGCTTTGTGAATCGACACTATCATCCTTGACATTGTCTCGAAGAATCACCATCGCTTGCTTAAACTTGAGCTGAGTGATCAAGAGGAAAACATCTAGCTCCCCGGCTCTCGTCTGCGTTCCTCCAACGTCAGGCTGCGGACTGAACAGCCAACTGGCAACAACCTTCTCCGCGTCTGTTAACTGCTTCATTCGCTTCACTGGGTCCAAAGTGAGTTCGCAGTGATGAATGGTTCGTTGCACAAACTTGAAAAGGTCCAGCGAAGGATTTTGCAGCGCGAGCTCGATCTCCACCACGGCTACGTCTGAGTTGCCTTCGATTTCGTCCACCACCGCAGAGAGCATACTTATCTCACACTGACTCGCCAGATCGTCCTTGTCAGCGCTGGCGAGAGTGTGCTTGAGGATCTCTACTCCAGTTTTTCCCTGACGAACGTATCCGAATCTGAGTAAAAGCTCCACGCTACTCACCATTTTCATCCTCAGATTCACCGAAGTGGACTCCAACACGGGCCGGTAGATGCCCTTGGTCACAAATCCATCTGAAGAGCCTGAAGACGCACCACTTTGTGTCTGAAGCTCCTCGACGAACGTCTTCCCGTGCAACTGGAAGATCTCAAGCGCGCGTTGCAATGGTAGAGCACACGCTCCGAGATTGTAGCGCTCGAGGATGTTGAACAGTGTGAGCTCGAGCCAGAGCTCCATGATCCTGGTCTTCGTTGGCGAAAAGCCGAAGTAGAGCACTTGATAGAGGCAAATCGTCGGCAGCAGCAGCTCGTCCGCCATGTCATCCTGGAGATAGATGAGCAGTTTCTCGAGGTAGAACCCGGTCACAATCGGGTCTGTGAAGTGAAGTAAAGTCGCTGAGGCCGCACTTTGCAGTTTGGCCACCCACTCCATGTAGAAGCGAGCGTCCATGCTCCTGGCATACTGGAGGTAAAACGTGAGCCACTCGTGACTGGAGCGCAGGGCACTGCACTTAAGCTTCTGGGAGCGCTTCCACTCGTCAAAGTCTAGATCGGATGGTGTTACTTTGTCAAACGCTTCTTGTAAATCCACCTCATTGACGATCGACACGATGCTCTGCCACGCGCGGTTCACACAGTAAGCAGCTCTTTCGACAAATTCCCAGCGGTCAGAGCAAGTATTCGCAGTCATCGCTCGCATGATAAGCACACGAATGAGCTTCTCATTCACCCAGATAGCTGAATACACTGGAGCGTCAGCATCCACTTTCTTCGATGCAGTCACCGAGGTGGAGCCAGCTCGCGAGCCTTCGAATCGAAAGTCGTTGTGAGCTGCTGCAGGGTCCGTCGCTCTCATTGTTTCGCTCGCCAGCAGCATTTTAGCAGCGCTATCCAAGTACATGTCGGCGTCTTGCGACGAAACGCGACTTGTGTAGAACCACTCGCCCATGTCCATAAGCACCACAGCTTGCTCCTCTGGTCGTCCGTCAAGCTTCGTGTAAGCACTGGCGAGTGCTTTCAGCTGCGCAGGTGGATCCTTCATCGAAGAAAAGGCGATTTTCTTCAGGATCTTGGCTTTCAACAGTGGATCCTGCTGCTCGGTACTGCGGCTACCACTACCATCACCAGCTCCTCCGGGCTTTGCACTTGATCCACCACCTCCACCCGTTTTCCCCAACTTGGCAGCCGAGATCGCGGATACTGTGCGAATTTCGTTCAGAGTTTCGACGGAGAGTATTCTAGAAGTTCCACTGGAAGCAGCTGCAAGCGCATCTTCACACACTGCACAAGATTCGACCCACTCATTTGATTTCTCGCACACAGCAAGAGTCAGCAGCACGAGATCTCCATAGCAGTTGACTGATGATGCTGTCGATGCTTTGGCTGGTAATTGTGCTTTGCTGAGAAAAAGAAGCACTTTCCTCAGCATTTTAATCACGAGTTTCACATCCACGAACTTGTACTCATTTGTCTCGGGGGGGGTGTTCATGTTGTTGAGCACCATGAGAGCCGCATTCCACACCACTTCACTCGCCTTCAGCACTAATGGGCCGGCTTTTGCGCGGTCAGCGTACTCAGTAGCATCCACGAGGTGCCGCAGCGAACCCACCACGAGCTTCTTTGGCGTCTTGTCGCCATCCCCGAGTGCGAGGATCGCACGCCCGCAGAGAATTTCGCTCACAGCAAGCCACCTCCAGGCACTTGACGTAACCACGTTGATTTTGCTTCTGTGATCGTCCGAGGATGATGACGATGGAGAAAGAACAGCGAGCGCCTGGGTTGTACACTCAACGACAAAACGAAACTGCTGCAGACGCAGCGCACCGTACGCGATGCGAGTCCAGAGCTCCACGTAGATCTCAGTCTGGTGCTGCATTTCTTCTAGTGTGAGCTCAGGAACAACGCTGTGGTTGTCGGTAGTGGTTAGCGCTGTGAGCATTCCGCCCGCGATGCTCTGCCACAGGGCAAGAGCTTTGTGGTAGTATGCCTGGCTCTTGTCGACAATCTGCTGCTGTTGAAACGAAACCTCCAGCGCTTCCAAGTAAGCTGTAACTTTCAAGTACGGACCCACGGTATCCCCTGGCGAGATTTCCTTGGCGTTTTGAGCCAACTGAGCGCGAGTCTTCTGTTCAGCAAAGCGCATCAAGTGGATCGAGCTCACAGATTGATGACCACCGTCTACTGAGCTGGGTTTGCGCTTCAGGAAGGCGTCTGCGATCGTCAGCACCTTGTCCCAGTGACCCATCATCTCGTAGACGCTTGAGAGTCCGAGCGCATTGCAGGCAAGCAGCTCGCCATCTCGCTCAGGAAATGCTTCGAGTACAGCGTACGCGGCTTCAAACGCAGCGACGCACTCTGGAAGCACCCACTGAGCGCTGAAAGCATGGCCGCTGGACTTGGTCACAAGCATCCGGAATAGCTGGAAGTGGTAGTTCCAGAGGTACACGCACGTGTTCTCAAGCACAAACTGCCACCCGATCTGCCCCGCGACGACCAGCGACGCTACAAGGTGCTCGACGAGCTCCTTTTTCATGCCCAGCACTTGGTCTTCAATGCCTTTCGCGCGGGTCTCGATCGCTTCTGCACCCCCCGCTTCTTCGCTGTTGTTCACAGCCTGTGTACTCACGTTAGTTGTATGGTGCATGCCCAAAACGAAAGCCTCTTCTGGGAGCAACTTGAGTGCAGCGAGCTCGATTTCGCTCGCTGGCTTCTCCTTTCGCTCCGAGTCTTTACTGCGGCTACCGAGCCGAGTCGCTTTGCCAGCGTGCTGCTGTTGGTTCTTCGCCGCCTCGGACTCCAACGCACGGCTTTTGATACGTGTTGCTAGGATTTCTACAACCAGCGTCCGAAGGTCAATCTCCAGAACGCGCAGACTTTTTTCAACGCGCAGTGGGCTCTCGCTATCATTACTCACGGAGGCACCAATGAAGAACACCTCGAGCCCCTGCTTCGCAAACTGCTCGGCTATGAAGCCATCCTTGAGTTTCTCCCACGCAATTTTGCACACGTCAACCCACAGGACGACCAAGAGCTCAAGACGCGGTGGAGAGGAACCCTCGGGCTGCACTTCTCCAGTTACTCGAGCTGCAAGGAGCTCCGTTGCTTGGTTCAGGAGTGCTCGTAGCTCACCGCTAGTGTCCCTGGTCTCCTTTGCCCTCTCGATCAGAGCTCGAATGTACTTATCATCTGAGGAGACAGTGCTCTCGGTATCGTCCTCAATATCCAGTTTCCACTCAAGCTTCTTTTTCAGCGGCAGCAAGTGGAGATCTACAGGACGCGTCGTGATCTTGTGTTCTTGAGCGAGCACGTCGTCGATCGTAGTCACTGGCGCAATGGATGCTCCGTAGTCCAGTGCCAACGCTATGTTGACGCTCTCGTACGCTTTGGAGAGAAACTCGGACTTGATCTCAACTTTTGAGATCTCCAAGTGTAGCCGCGCGCGGAGCACGAGCAGCAGCGAGTCCATTTCTTCGAGCATCGACGCCGAGAGCGTCAGAACACGGCTCAGCTGTTCTCGCAGGTGAGGCTGCAGCAGCGGTAACGCGAGGTTCCACGCGTAGACACAGACGCTCTCCGCCAAATTGGGATCTTTTTGGCGCTTAGCAGAGAGGAGAGACCGCTCGAGCACCTTTATTGCCTCCATTCGACGAGCGAGAAGGACATTCTGCCGCTCAGCAGCGTCCAGATGTTTCTTGTTCCCATGAGACGCTGTCAGTGGAGACAAGACGAGCAGCGCTGCCTTGAGGATCTGGTTTTGCACACGAAAGCGTGGCGCGAGCGACTTGCCTTTGCGCTGCAGCACGAGGTCGCAGCAGTGAGCAACGCGCAGCTCGTTGTGTTCGTGGCTATGACTGAATGCCGCATGCAGCCCCGTCTCGACAATCACTTCAGCGTCGATCGTGTCGATGGATGTTGCATCGAGCGAATGCAGAAACGCATTCATGAGATCTTCGTCACTTGTACCCGGAGACATTGCCAGTGAAAACGCTGCAAAGCCAGTGGCTTCCTGAATGATCTCAGTGTATGCCGCATCCACTGCCTTGTCGATGTTGCCGGACTTGATACACTGCAACTTGACAAGTAGCGATGCGCGTTTGCTCGCAGTCGAGACAGCGACGGTCTTTTTAACACTTGGTACGATCTTCTGGCACTCGGTGTCCTTCATGCACCCGACGTGTACTTGTGCTCGCAACGCCGAGTCATAAAGAGCTCGCAACTTATGCGTCGACGCGTCACTGGCACTACCCGAAGCAAGCAGCAGCGGTGCGAGCTGCACGTCGACGAGGTCGTTGACCGTCTTCGCCGCATTCGCAAACTGCTTGGCGTCCAGCTGTGCTGACACGAGCGTGAGCTGCAGCGTAGCGACCCAGAGCACGTCGCCCTCGCCGACGGTTCGCAGTGTTTCGACGATCTTGGTGAGTGACGGCGCGAGGAACTGGAACGTCACGGGCTTCATGAGTTGCCGTGCGATCTGCCAGTACGTGACGGACGCGTTGTAGACGAGGAAATCGTAATGCGGTCGCTTGCGCGCGTCACAGGCGATCGGCAGCACGAGCAGCACAAAATGGATCGCATTGAGCACTTTCCGTAACCGGAGAGCGCCCGTGTCCGCTGCTGCATCGTGCGAAGTGCATTGCGCTCGTGTAAACTGCGCGCGACAATAGAACTACGCTTACATGCAATGGAGAAAACGTTAGAACGCTTTCTACCTCGATTAGCGTGTGCTCAACGACATTTGCATCGCATACACACCTGATTCTTGGCAGTACAGTCGTGGAAGAACCAGTCGACCGCGCGCTGCGCTGTTGCAAAGTCCCGCTGGTGGATCGCAGCCTCTGCCAGCAGCACGAGCAGCTCCGCGAGGTTCACTCCATCGGACTCCAGCGGCAGCAGTGGCTGCTGCCACGCGGTCTGCAGCTTGTCGAAGATCACGCGCGCCGCCACCCGTTTCATCGGTTGATGCTGCTGATGCTCTTGCTGTTGGTTGTAGTGACGCACGTCACCATCTTGCTCAGGCAGATGTGCATGCTGCAGCAGCAGACGCAGCTCGCGATCGACCGCCATTATGTGTGGCTCGTGCGCTAGAACGAACAATGCGAGTGAGTGCGGGGTTACACTTTGTATGACCTTTCGTGACGTCAGCAGCAGCTTCAAGAAACGATCTGACTGGGTAAAAATATATTATAAATCTCCATTTTCAACCTATCAAGTGACGCTGCTCTGCTTCCTCTTCTCCATTTCCATCGTGAGCGATCTGTATCATATCTGTGTGTGTATTAGTTGCTGACTGGTTACCGACGAGCGCCAACTGACTGAACTCAGTGCTTCTTCTTCGCGAGGCCCGAGACGATGTCATCGATGCGCAGGAGCATACACGCGGCCTCCACGGCGGTCTTAATCGTCTGCGTCTTGACCTCGAACGGCTCCCACACGCCGAGCGCTTCCGAGTCCGTAACCTTGCCCGTCACGCCATCGATGCCGTGCGCCGTCTCGGTCTCGGCCTGCTTGGCGCGCAGCGCCGTCATCACGCGCACGACGTCGGCGCCGCAGTTCTGCAGCAGCGTGCGCGGGATCACTTCGAGCGCCTCGCCTACTGCTCGGAACGGGAACTGCTCCACGCCCTCGATCTCGTCAGCACGCTTCTTGAGCTCGTGCGCGATACGCATCTCGGTCGCGCCGCCGCCCGGCAGCAGTAGCGGTTCGAACACGACATTGCGCGCCACCTGCATAGCATCCTGTAGGTTGCGCTCGACCTCATTCAGCACGTCCTTGCTGCCGCCGCGCAGCAGGATGCTGCAGGCGCCTGGGTCCTTGCAGTCCTCGAAGAACGCAAAGTACTCATCGCCAATCTTGCGCACCTCGAAGAGCCCGCACTTGGTGCCGATGTCAGACTCCTGGATCTCGTCAGCGCGGCTCACGATCGTGGCGCCCGTGGCGCGCGCGACGCGGTTGTTGTCGGTCTTGCGCAGACGACGGAACGCCGTGATGTTGGCCTTGACGAAGTAGTGCTGCGCAAGGTCCGAGACGCCCTTCTCCGTGATCACGATGTCAGGCTTCATAGCCACGACCTGCGCGCACAGGTTCTCAATGTACTCCTCCTCGAGACGCAGCAGCGTGTTCCAGTCCTGGTCGTTCGTGAGCTCCACGTTCGTCTGACTCTCGCCCTTCTTGTACTCGAGCGGGCAGTCCAGCAGCAGCACACGCGGGTTCTCGATGCGGCGACGCATCTTCGAGTGCGTCACGTCCTTGTTGAACATCACGCCCTTGAGCACGCGGCAGTCCTCAAGCTCACCGCCCGGGATCTTCTCGACCTTGGCGTAGCGCTTCACGTCCACCTCCTTCTTGCCGTTCGGCGACGTGCGCACGACCGTGAGCACGGCGTCGAGCGCGAGGTCGCTCACGAGGTTACCGATGCGCGGCGAGAACTTGGTGCCGACGGACGACAGGATGAGCTTACGCATCTCGACCTTGTCGTTGATGTCGATCGCGCGCGCCAGGCTCTTGGCGATCGAGAGCGACGCCTCGAGCGCGCGGTAGAAGCCGCGGATGATCACGGTCGGGTGCACCTGGTGCGACAGGAACGGCTCCGCGACCACCAGCAGCTCGCCCGCTACACACCATAGCAACAACAGCAACAATAGAGGAGCAGTAAGCATTGTGACGTATATACACACAACACACGGAACCACACACCATACACTAAAACAAACGCACCGAGAATGATGACCGAGGTGGTGCCGTCGCCCACTTCTTCGTCCTGGGCGCGACTGAGCTCGATCATGCTCTTGGCCGCCGGGTGGGACACGTCCACCTCGCGCAGAATGGCGTTGCCGTCGTTGGTCATGACGATGCCGCCCATGGGGTCCAGCAGCATCTTGAGCATCGAGCGCGGGCCGAGCGTCGTGCGCACAATGTCCGACACCGCCTAAAGAAATTCAATCCAACACACATGCCACACCCATTTCCGTCAATCATTCGTCCGCCAGCGAGCACAATGCCGCAGTACATATGGAAGCATGTGCACGCACCTTGGCGGCCTCGATGTTGCCGAGCTGCGCGGTTCTCCCCGTCTCGCGACGGGTGTTTGTGTCTGCGGCAAAAGAGAGATGCGAAGGGGGATAAAACAGGAAGTCAATAACGGTAGCAGCGCAAGAGCCACAAGGGCTCACATGTGATATGAAGGGGGGCATGTGCGCGTGAGCAGACGTACTCAGCACCATCACTGGGGCGTTCATCATCTTGGCTGCTGTGGGTGTGTGCTGTGGTGTGTGCTGTGGTGTGGGGTCGTCGAGCAGATCTTCTTTTCTGCGTTTGCTTTTTTTTCCCCAAAGCGGCCTGTGTCGACCACAAACCGCTATGGGAAAAAAGCGTTTTGTATCAAGGGTTTGGAAAAAAGCGCGTTTTGTAAACCCAATTGTTGTACTGTCTGACGACGATTCCAACGCGGTCAGACTCACAAGAATTGCCATACAAATTTGACGTTTTGCATATGCATTTTCTAAGTCACGTCTCTTTTCCCGTCCGGTCCGAGAATAACTCGAGCCTTTTTCTATTCAGCATTCGTCCGTTTTGAGAGTGCGGTTTTCCCAACAAAGCTCATTTTGATTTAGCACAGACTTCCTATATTAGAAATTCTGTGATTCTGGTAACCCATTTGCCGTGAACAACACAAGAACCTTAGATAAGAAAAATGGAGAAATAGAAAATTCCCCTCCTAGACCCATAAATAAAAAGTCTGCCCGTTTGTAATTTATTTTAGTAAATTACAACCCCTCTCCGTAAAATGGACAACGTAAACTTTCAGTTTAGTGCACACGACCAGTTTAGTGCACTCAGATGTTTTTATCCAATAATATAGGCAAGGACAAAAATAAGCGTTTTAATTGGACAAAATAGCAGCTGGTCTATGGCAACGCTCTTCCTTCAATAATCAATGCCGCTCTACGAATGGATGTTGACCGCTCGAAAAGCGTCAAGGCTCTTTTACTGCCGCTGTGCTGTGTACATCACACAAACAAAATGACGCACCGCCAACAATACACAGATGAAGCTCTCGAAGACACCGTTCAGCGTGTGTGCAGCGGCACGTCTGCCACCATAGTATCCTCCCAGACACGCGTTCCACTGCGCACTCTCTACAAGTATGTCAAGATCCAGCGAAGCAATGTGCTGGTCACCCCTGTGCGACGCGGCCCTCCTCCAGTCATCACTGAAGATGGCGAGAAACACCTCATCGAGTGGATAATCGGGATGCAGCTCAACGGCACGCCCGCCACGCGCAGCGAAATCCTCGCTCGGGCAAGCGACATCTCGTCTCGTCTTCACGGCGCTGTTTGCGCCCTGTCTGATGGGTGGTACCACCGCTTTATGCGACGCCACCCTGAGCTGACTAACAGACGGGTGCAGACAATCTCGCGAGCAAGGAACGCTTGCATTGAATACAATCTCAGCCTCCTCTTCTACACGATGGCGAGGCTGGTGATCGAATATCGTCTCGACGCAAGCCGCATTTTCAACATGGATGAAACAAGCTTACTTACGCGCTGGCAAAGTACCAAGGTGGTCGCTCTTCGTGGTTCGCGCAACGGTGGTCGCGGTCCATTTCAACAAGCCTCTATCTCTCTGTCGTCGCGTGCGCCAGTGCTTCCGGGTTCGTCTCGCCTCCGCTCTTCATCCTTCCCGGGCAGCGTGTGAGCCGCAACCTGATGGACGGGTGCTCCGTTAGTTGTGCTCGGGTCACCTGCACAGCCAGTGGGTTCATCAATCGCTTCGTTTTCCTCCGTTGGGTAGAGATGTTCTCTAACTCGGTACCGAGTACTGTGGCTCGTCCACTTTTGCTCCTATTCGACGGATATTTATCCCATTTATCTGTCGAATTGGTTGAGCTCGGAGAACGACTCGGAATCCTCTTTGTGTGCCTACCTGCGAACGCAGCACACTTGATCCAGCCACTGGATATTGCAGTGTTTTCTACCTACAAGAAGAAGATCCGCGCGCTGGTTCGCCACTACATGATGAACACTGGTAAGTCTCTCTTTTGAAAATTGGAATCAAATTAGCACTTTCCTATGCTAATGTCCATTTTTAGGCTCCCATTCAATAGACAAGCGGACTGCAGTTCAGATTGGAGGCGACGCATGGAGTCAAGCGATATCAAGGCGCAATTCAACTGCGGGTTCAAGACGGCTGGCCTCTTCCCTCTCTCGTACCCGCAAATGGTGCGGAGAGTTGAATTGTTCAACAGTGGTGGGGCTGGAAGAGCAGCCCAGAGAGCAAATTGGCTTATCCACCGTTCAACAATAGTATCAGAAGTGCTAACACTTCCAGCAAAGGAGCAGACAGTCAAAGGAAAGAAGAGGAAGACTATTGACGTTGCTGGTAGACTCCTGACGCGTGATGACTTGCTACAGATGATGGCAGCACCTCTAAAGCGCAGG
>JAADWP010000593.1:0-18855 GCA_023336215.1 Globisporangium iwayamae
CGAATTGATGTGTGTTAGCACATACAGCAAATTCGCAGTCACGAGACGAGCAACATATCCAAACAGCACAACGAAACTCTAAAAATTGAGAAAGCTGTCGACCAAAACGTGGGTGGGTGAAATTACTTGGCGCGGACTGTAGTGTCGCATCGAAACTCATCGTCAACATCAAACGTCCAGCAGTCTTCATGCCATGTGGATGATGAAAGACTGGAGACACACCGCAACGCACTGCATCACAACAGCCGGCGCCTCGAGAGGTATGAAACTATACGCGTACGTAGAGTGCAAAGAGCTTGAGGGTGTCTTCGCTTAGGAAAGGAAAGAAATTTTCGAAAGCAGAGCAAGCTGATTCCAATGCTGTATGCACTCGAAATTCCTTTGCGAAGCTCACTCGCTGACTCAAAAAGGAATTTGAGCCACCACACTACTCGTGTGTGGTTGGGCTTTGGGTCAGCGGTGACAGGCGAAAGCACCACTCAGAGCTGGAGAGCTGCTGCTTCCTTTTGTGGTCGACTAGAAAAGATTCAGGTCGTCAACACAAGAAGTGAGAGCAAGCACATCGAGCTACACCGGATAATGTAGCGCATGCCAGAGCGTAGATATTCTACTTCCTGACGGGGATTTATCGACTGGTTTGAAAAAATACAAATCGAAGAACACTATTTCAATTTCACAGCGCTAATAGAGTTGGACGGAATAAGATTTTTGTGTGACGGTCCTACTGTGGCGAATGACGTCAGACTTACAAAACGACTTTTGATCACGACCAACCGTTTTCTCTTTCATGGTCAATCGTTTTTTCTTTCACGACCAATTGAAAGATCGCTGTGGCACACAACAATGCTCTAGCTCTCACTACGACAGTAGTGAAGTTTATGAGCCTCGGACGCTAATTGTCCGAGGCTCCGTGTCTTCGTGACAACTTCACCATTTCAGCAGCAAATCCTGCCATGTGAGGCTGCAATCAAGCTGTCATGTCGTAATATAAATTCAAATCAAATCGCACTTTTAAGGATCATTCGGCGTCAACACGGGCCGCGGCTCTTTGTGCCTGAGCACTTCTGCGGTTATCACGTCAAGCATACGTAGCAGAAAATACCACGGTGTATTATGCTCGTTCAGTTGTTGCTCCTGCTCTCAAAGTGAACAGGCTCGAAATTGCTACGGCAGCCATCAAATTTTCAAGCTCTGAGCCCCGAGCGTGGATCAATATGCTGTGAGCGGCACGATATCATCACCACCTTCGCAAGTAGTTCCAAAGTTTTTGCCGTTTGGTGGCTTGTGATCAAGATGTGTTTGGAGTTGTAAGTTACGTATGTTAGGAGCTGCTCGATTGATTGGCCAGTCGGGCTGCTTTGGACTAAGAAATGGGTATTTCTAACCAATCAAGTTTCATCAACTGTGTTAAAGTTCTCATTTTCTCTTTTTTTCGATTTATATTATTCGAGGCTTTCTTGCGTAGTGGTCTCTTCTGCCGTCATCTTTTTCTCCCCGACTCCCGTAAATCGTCATCAAAATGCGGAAATATCTACTCCCAGCACCGTATTTGACGTGCATTTTGGGGTGCATTATACAATCATCAAGTATTTTTTAGAAACGTACATTGCCCTTAATTTAGGAATTCTCGGTTTCCACTTCTTAGTTTTAGGTTATCGAACACTAAACGCAAAGGAAATTTGCCTGTGCTAAAGACACGAACGACTTCGTCAAAGTGAAGAGGAGATGCGTTTGCCCATCAACCGACATCCTGATCCTCTCTTGGTACGCACATGCTCCTCCTGCTCTCCTATCCCACACACGTACGCTTCTCCACCTCGCTTTCACGTCATTCATTTCAATATCCATTCATCCATCAGCACCTGTCCCTCTGTCGACGTCATTATCGTTTCGTCCTCACACTCGTCCAAGCAAAACAAGCGCCGCCCATCAGTCTCACGTCGTAATAATCTCAACACCACATACAACCGCAATGCTGACGCTCGACCAGATGACCGACGCGTTCGCGCACTTGGAGCAGAATACGCTGCTCACGGCACTGGGCGCCGTGATCCTGAGCTTCCTGTACCTCTACCTGCGCATCCGCCATCACGACCAGATCAACGCCGCGGACCGTGAGGCGAAGCTCCTGGCGGGCGAGGACGCGCCGTTCACGACTATGCAGCAGCTGCCGTGTCCGCCCTCGACGCTCCCTATTCTCGGCAACACGCTCGACATGGGCGTACGGCAACGCGAGCGGCTCTACGACTGGTTCCTGGAACAGTGCGAGTTGCACAAGGGGCCCTGGCGCCTCAAGGTCATCGGTAGGCAGCCAGCGATCGTCATCGCGTCCCCTAAGCTCTTCGAAGACGTACTCAAGACGAGCTTCGAGGTCTTCCAGCGTGGCGCGAGCGAGGTTGAGATCCTCCGAGACTTCTTCGGCGACGGCATCTTCACGACCAACGGCGACGCGTGGCACCGGCAACGCACGGCCACGGCGCACATCTTTGGGCTCCCGGCCATGAAGACCGTCATGTACGACGTGCTTTGCGATAAAGTGCGGATCCTCTGTGACGTCGTCGGCGAGTACGCCTTTCGTGGCGAGGAGTTCAGTCTCAAGAGCGTCATGAGCCACTTCGCCGCGGACGTGTTCACAAAGATGGCGCTGGGTGTCGAACGCAACAATCTGGAGAATGGGGTGAAGGGCTACAACAACGACTTCATTGAGAGTTCGCGCACGATCTCGTACACGATGCAGATGCGGTACCACCTGCCTATGTGGCTCTGGAAGTTGCTGCGCCACTACGACATCGGCCTCGAGAAGAAGTTCAAGGAGAGCATCAAGTACACGGACTTTCTCATTTACCCGATCATCAACGAGTCGCTCGCGAGGAAGAGCCGCGCGACCGCAGAGACCCGCCGAAAAGCCAGTCTTGAGGCCGCGTCGTCCGCCAGCTTTTATTCTGACACCTCCAGTTCAACTCTATCGTCCACAACCTCTTGCTTTGAGCCAGAAGTCGAGGCTGAGTCGGAATCATCCGGGCGTTCAAAGCAGAAGGATCTGATCTCGATCTTTCTCGAGAACAACCTGCTTACCGAGTCTGTCGAGGTAGACGCCCAAGTGATACGCGACACGGTCATCAACTTCATCTCACCCGGCACGGACACGACGTCGCACTGCATGTCGTTCTTCCTCGTGATGATGAACCGGTACCCGAAAGTGCTCAAGAAGATCCGCGAGGAGCTCCAGACCAAGATCCCAAAACTCTTCGAGTCTTCAAACGGTACCTTAAATCGAAATGGTTCGACACCCCAGCTGACGGTCGAAGACCTCTCGAAGCTCACGTACCTCGAGGCCGCGATCCACGAGAGTCTCCGTCTGAACCCGCAGTACCCGGTCACGACGCGCGAGGCGATCGCCGACACGGTACTCAGCGACGGCACGTTCGTGCGCAAGGGCACACGCGTGGTCATGGCGTTCTACGCTGCGATGCGGAGGCGCTCGGTCTGGGGCGAGGACGCCATGCGCTTCAAACCCGAGCGCTGGCTCGACCAGGTCACCGGAGGACTCATTACCGTCTCTCCTTACAAGTTCTCGGCGTTCTTCGCCGGTCCGCGCAAGTGTCTGGGTATCAAGTTCGCGCTCATGGAGGTCAAGATGACCATGGCCGTGCTCCTGAGTCGGTTTCAGATCAAGACGAACGAGAACCCGTGGTTCCTGACTTACCAGGTCGGCCTTGCGGCCTCGGTGAAAGGTCCTGTGATGGTGCGCGCCACGTCGTTCCAGGCATCGGCTTCTAGAGGAGCGCGGGTGTAACCTTTTGCGGCTTGTTCCTATTGTCTGCCTGCTGGGTGGCATCGTATCGACCGAAGCTACTGCTGTTTCGATGTATGTGCGTGAGTGTGGCTATCGCTATAGTTGTGGTGTATATTTAACAAGGGATCAATGGAGGTCTCCCAGTTCAAATGGTTTGTTCAGAGAAGAACCTACTTTGAAATCGCGAAATCTGGAGTTCAATTAGGGTTGGAGCCAACCAATTTCTTACATGTGCAAAGTTGTCTGACCAGACGGAACTGCTGTATGACGAAACGACCTGATAAGAATAGCGTGGTAGTTTCTATTTCCAAACCACTGAGCCGACATCCGACATCCATCAAGCTCACCAAGAGAGACGTACTCTCAGAGCGCAGGCTCTTGGCACAAACGAGTCATGGGCGGCAACAACTCGCACGTGCTGACGATCTTCGACGTCGCTCGCCTGCGCGAGTGGCTCCTGATCACGCTCGAGGGCCGCTTCCGACTCGAGATTGCGCGAAAATCGACCCAGAGCGAGGCCTCATCGATCCAGAGTTTCCTGCTCCAGACGTTCCAGCACTACGATACGGTACAGTTCTGTAGCTCTGCCCAGCAGTGTTGATCACCAGAAATCCCATACTGAGTCTACTTGTTGTCTCTTGTGAGTTTAGGCCTCAAGTGGATGTGTTGAGCGTGAGGCGGCGCTCGTAATCGCGCACGATCTGACGTTCGACAACAAGTGGACGCGCGACCAGATCGAGCGCTTTTGCGAGCTCTTTGCGCCATTCGAAGATGACATTGGTGAAATCTTCAACTACCGTCTTTTTGTGAGTTTCCTTTTCTTCCCAGTCGAGCGTCAGCCGTCCAAGCTCAAGCTCAAGCAGAGTATCGCTAGGATGGGACCATTTGACGTGTATCCTGGCGAGCTCGTCTCGGAAGCGCTGAGTCTAGGTGAGCAGGGCAACGACGGAGGGTTTCCTGTGATAGTAAAGAAGCTCTCACTTCAAGCAGAGGCCTCCAACAATAGGGGAAACTCACCTGCTAGCGAGATTGAACAGCTACGAGACCAAGTGAACAGCCTGCGTCTCTATTCGCATCCGAACACTACGCGATACGTGACGACGATCCAGGTAAAGGACGCGCTCTTCCTCGTGGAGGAGAGCCATGAGAGCTGCACTCTGAGGACGATTCTTGAGTCCTTTGGCGCCATGAAAGAGCCGACGATCCGCCGGTACCTGCTGCAATTGCTTCAGGGGATACAGTTTCTCCACGCGCGCGACACTCTCCATGGGTGAGTTTGTCTATCTCTCTCTTCTTCATGGCCACTTTGTTGTGATCTATTGAGGCTTACGACTTCGGCTTTCGTGTGGCTACTTTCCAGCGACCTGAGCACGCACAGCGTCAACATTGACAGTTATGGGTTGTTAAAACTGAGTGAATTCGGAATTGGCCAACACTTGATGAAGCTACTACCTCAGGCGATGGACAACCCAGACGAATCACAAGATTGGACGGCCAAATTCCCGGTGCGAGCCTGCGACAGCAGTCGACTCCGTCTGTATGAGCTTGCTAAGACGTTCTATCGCTATCCTGACATTAAATCTCTCTCTGTAGCCACCTGAAACTTCAAGAGTCGACCCTGAACCTCGTCCAGGCAAGAAGAGCGATATCTGGAGCGTGGGGATTCTCATTCTGCAGATGGCAAACGGATTCTCGCGAGAGAACGAGACCACCGCCTCCAGTGCTCAATCGCCGCTTTTAGCACCTTCAAGGCGCAGCTACGCACAGCATAAGAGTCCACATAAACGCTCAACTTCGCTACCACTCGGTTCGCTGCACAAGAAACCCTCACCTGACCAAGAGTCCTCCAGTCCCAGCAAGCCAGCTCCACTACCCACACTACCGCAAACAGCCTCCAAACAGCTACGCAATTTAGTGCGTGCATGTCTACAGCGCGACCCTCGTAAGCGCGCGAGCGTGGACCAGTTGATTCAGATGGACTTCTTCCAAGTGGATGCGGCTCAGGCCACTAACGAGATGCTACGCACCGTGTGCACGGACCTAGACGCATCCATGAAGAGGCTCATCTCGTCCTCATCAACATCAACCTCATCGCCAAATACAAAGCTACGGTCAGCGAGTACCGGTGGCAGCCCAGTACGCATCTCAGGCCGCTCGACCTCGGTTCAGAACAAGTACCAGAGCTTCGTGCCGGCGACTCGGAGATACTGAAACTTCACTAAAGATATTGACAAATGTAGTCAATTTCATTGACTTTAGGAGGTCATGAGCTCGTTGATCTTGGACGAGTTGGTGCGGATCGCCGCGATGATGTCCTTCGCCTGACGCGTGAGCTCCGGGTTGAGCATCGGGCTGCCGCAGGTAGAAGAGCTGCTGGCCATCTGAGGCGAGTTGCTATTTGTTGAGTGCTTGGGTTTCTTGGGTTTGGCCGGCGAGGGTGAGGCTTTCGAGACCTTCTTGACGGACTTTGGCCCGACTCTCAGGCTCTTCGACGGCGAAGATGACGTCACAAGCGCTGGTGCTGATGCTGAAGTGCCTAGCTTATTGGTTGGACCCAGCACTTTGTGGCTGTCCTCATGAGAGGGTAGCTCAGCGTAGGCCTGTGTCGCCAAAAGCTCTTCAGATGATGCCAAGTGGCGCTGGATGGTCTCCTGGATATACTCGCGCATGTTGGCTTTCTTGGCACCCGTCGGATAAAAGAGCTGGACATCGCTCTCCTTGTCCACGCTGCTCAGTGAGAGCTTATTGGCAGATGTAGCGCTAGTCTGTTGAAGCTGCGAAGTGGACTCGTGGAAGACGCCCGTGTGGCTCAGGTCTGGGATCTGGATCGGCTCCAATAGCAAATGCACGGACTCGAGAAGCTCTTCGAGCTTCAGCTGTGCTCCTGTGGTCTCCTCACCATCGGTGGTCGTACCATGACCTTCAGCGTCATACCACTCCTGGCGTCGAGGGTATCTCTTGAGGCTCACGGCTTCGTGGGCTGCGATCTGCTCGCGCGTCTGAGCGACCAGGCGCCGCGAGTGCAGCGACAGCACGTCCAGAAAGGGCAATGAGTGCGCGAGCTGCGGCTTGTTGAGGCGAATCGTGTGGCTCCGGTAGAGTTTGCGTCGGGTGTCGGACGAGGAGTCCTGGCTCGGAATAGCTGACATAGCAGGCGAGTGGTGCTCACTCTCGGTGTCGACGAGAACGGGGTTCATGTTGCTCACGTTGCTTCTGGCCTTCACTGAGTCGAGCAATGAGGTGTTGACTTATGGAGCGCTTGGTATATTAGAGACTGGCAGACCGGTCGACCATTCAGTGAGGTTTCAAGTGCAAGAATAGGAACCGGAACCGGAGCATTGATAGCATTATGGTCGTCAACGCAGGAGGCAGGATACATATGCTCATACATACCCCAACTAGAGTTATTTCTCCAAATCGATCTCCTCGACGACGGCGAGTGTTGTAGCGAAATGCTGTGCGTTTTGCTCTGGTGATCCGAAAGAGCACCAGCACCACTATCGCCGCCGAGATCATCTACTGGTTGGCGCGATTCCTGCATGAGCATGAGGGAAGCTCTCGCACCACGGATCTCAACGTCGTCCAAGTGCGCTACAGTCCGTCCCATCGCTTGAGAAAGCTCAGACAGACTGCATCCGCTGCGCAACATCCACATGAACACAAGTACCGGCATGTTGCAGACCCTCGAAAGCCCCAAGCGGCATGGACATCAGTAGGCAAGTAGGGAATGGTCGCTCAGGAACGAATGCGGCGTCTGGCTTCAAGGCCTCCCGGACGTCACTGCTCGCTCTTCGCCACCAAGGTTCCTTTGCCTTCGAAGGCAAAAAGGCAGTAATGAGTGGTGGGCCATGGTGCTGGTTCGCACCATCGGAAACAGGATGTGTGGGCGTCACTTCTCAAATCATCGGCGTACTGAACTTCGTAAATGGTGCCGCACAATTCGCTACGAATGTATCCTCTATACCCTTTATAAAATGATCATTAATGAAAGAGAAAGCAGCGTTATTAGTCCTTATAAATAGTTGATTTCTTCACTATTATAGAGCTCTTACGTGGTCACTAATCACGCGTACAGCAGTCTCCCACTTTCTGCGGCTGAATCTAGCCAATCAAGAGTGGTACATCATCTTCGTGCTGTGCAAACTGACTTGTCTGTCACTCGATTGCGAGACCTTTTGCGGCCATGCAGTGCAGTGTGATTCTTCCGTCGCATTTGACAATCCTCCTCCTGCAGCTCACTAGCCTCTAGGGAGCCTGTGTCTTCTCCATTATGGTCCTCCTGCTGCGTCCGCTCGCTCTGCTGCTGCTCGCCGCCCTGAGCTCATGCTCCTTCGTGGCTCAGGCAGCGCGCAACCGCACGGCCATGGTCGACGTGATCGCGTTCAACGACGTGTACGAGATGCTGCAGGACGACGTGAGCGGCCTCAAGCTTGGCGGCCCATCGCGCGTCATCCCAATCGTGCAGGACATGCGCGCGCGCAACCCCAACTCGCTCGTGCTCTTCGCCGGCGACACGATGTCGCCCTCGCTCTGGTCCTTTCAGTTCAAGGGACTCCAGATGATTGATGCGCACAACGCCCTCGGTGTGGACTACGCGTGTCTGGGCAACCACGAATTCGACTTTGGCATCGACGCCTTTCTCAACGTCTCGGCCATGAGCCACTTCACGTGGCTCAACGCCAACTGTTACGAGGCCGCGACCAACACTCTGCTGCGCGGCACGACGCCAAGAGCGGTCAAAACGTTTAACCACCCGGAGTTCGGCAAAATCAAGGTCGGCCTTTTCGGCGTCATGTACGACATGAAGCTGCCTGGAAACACGCTCACGTGGACCGATCCGATCGCGGCTGCGAAGCGCCAGGTGCAGATCCTGCGCGACGTCGAGAAGGTGGACTTTGTCATCGCGCTCACGCACCAGGAGCTCGCGGACGACAACCGGTTCTCCAAGGAGGTCACAGGCGTCGACGTCATCTACGCCGGCCACGACCACACGGCCATGCTGCAGACCAACTTCGGCGCGCCGTACCTCAAGGCTGACCTCGACTTCCGCACGATCTGGGCCTCGCGCATCGAGTACTTTGCCGCCGACAGCGTGACCAAGCTCGCAGCGGTTAACCGGATGACTCACCGCCTGATCCCGATCACCGAGGAGCTGCCTACAGACCCCAAGATGGACGCGCTCATCAGCTCGTACTCACAGCAGATCTCAGAGCTCCAGAGCCGCGTCGTTGGCTCGCTCTGCAATTCACTCGACCTGCGCGGCGCGAGCGTTCGTACAATGGACACGGCCGTGGGCAACATCTTCGCGGATTCGGCGCTGCACTTCTACGGCCAGGACTTTGCCGACGTAGCCGTGATCAACGGCGGACTCATCCGCAGCGACAAGATCTACCCGGCCGGCACGATCACGCTCGCGGAGCTCATCACTTGGTCGCCCTTCGGCAACTCGTACGTGGTCTTTGAGAGCGACGGCGCATCGCTCAAGAAGTTCATCACGTTTGAGATGAAGGCGAGCTGCGGCGGCAACTTCATCAGCTCGAACGGCTTCTACGTGCAGGCTGGAGGGATCAAGTACACGTTCCAGTGCTCGGGCCTGAACGACGGTCACCTCACGAGTCTCGAGTGGTTCAAGCACCCGACGCACCAGGGCCCCGTGCTCGACACCGACGTCTTCAAGCTCACGATGACCAACTACGTACAGTCGAACCAGTGGCTCTCCGTGCCGGGGCTCAACGTCACCACATCATACAAGAACGAGGCCGAGGCTGGCCGTGTCGATACGGCGCTCGAGCAGTTCATCAAGGCCCAGCCGAACGCCACGTTCTGCTACACGGCGCAGGGCCGAACCGCTGTGCTCGTCTAAGGAAACAGTGATTTTCAATGTTGCCTTCAATAACGCAGTTCTCTCTAGACGTGAAATCACTGGACCCACTCGCCACCAGGTCATCAGCCGCAACCTTTGGCTGGACTTTTCCTCTTCGTATTTATCCTCTGAACCCATCACAACCGCCATCGGAAAGCCTCCGAGAGATCGAAGTTGAACTGGTCGAGTCTGCTCTCAGTCTTCGTAACAGAAGAGTCTCAGCTTTCTCACAAACCCACTTCAAAGCCGTAGCGGCTATGTACCATGCATCAAAGGCGAGTTCAAGCTCAGCGAGGCAATACCTCAGTCACAATGGCAATCAACTTGACCGCCTTCTTCACCTTCCAAGCCCTCAAACCAAGATGCTCTCACCACGATCCACCCGCGCTTCGGCTCTGCTTGCACTCGTGCTCCTTAGCCAGTCCACGAGTGCGATCGGGGACTTCACTGGCAGCTACACAGGCTTCAGCGTCGCACCCTCGAGCTGCGACTGCAAGTGCTCAGCCACCTACACGATCACGGTCCCAGGCCCCACTGCGACTTTGTACCCGACGACCAACCCAATGAACTGCGCCTGCGAGACACTGAGCGCCGCTATCGTGGACAGCATGGTCTCGGTCTAGGGCGCCAGTTTGACGTTCTCGCTCACGCGCACAGCGAGTGGCATGGACGTCATCATTGACAAAGAGGAGCTTTCCTCGGTAAGCAGACACGGAGAGAATGTGCTCCATCAGAGCATGAGCGGCACATTCATGTTGCTCTTCTTTACCAACTGCTCAAAGCGTTGTTAATATAGCACGAGTCGTGCTTCTCTCACACAAAATTGCAGCCAGCGCGCTCCAGCAAAAGCCCTCCAAACTGATCCTGTGGTGAGCGCAGATGGGTCCCATGTTGAAAGCGAAAAGCTTCAACGGACACTTTGCTCCGACCAAATGCAAATGGCCTTGAAACGAATCTCGAGTTCGGCCGCATGGGATTGCTCGCCGCTGACTCTACAACCGCACAACATGTCGTTCTCTGTGTGTTCTGCCATCTGGTGATGCAACTGCTGCTGATTTTCCCATATTAGAATGAAGTCAAAAGTGGAATGTAAATCTGGTGCGAGGGTGGTCGAAGAAGGCGACGTCATCGCCCATCCCCAAATACGTCGTGTTTGAAGATTGGAATCTGGCTTCTAGGTAGCATCGCTGTTTTAGATTTGACTACCCGATAATAATTGTTTCGTTTTTCTCTTCGCAATTCTTCCGCAACGCAGTTCCGCTTGTGACGCTTGCGCAGCACAACAAGCAAACAAACACGCAGCCATTTGCACAAGCCGACCTGTTGCACACAAGCACACGCGTCACCTTCGTCAGACTCGCGCTTGTACCAGCATACAACAACAGCAACCACCACCAGCAAAGCGACCGAGATGCACAACGTCAAGCGGCCGCTGCCGCTCTTCCTCGGCGCCGCCGGCGCGAGCATGAGCAGCTACTTGTACATGGGCGACGACGCCACCAACCCGGCAACCGCAGGCCTTCAAACAAGCCCCGCAGCAGCAACAAGCGCGATTGTTCCAGTCTCCCCGTCGTCACAAGCACGCAACAAGCGGCCGCACATGCAAGACAAACAACAACAGCAGCAGCCCAAGGCACTCTCGAAGAAGGAACTAGGTCTGGACCAGAGCCTTGCGCGCGACGTCGCGTGCTGGATCTCGTCCGCAAGCGTCTACGCGGCTCGCCAGGCGTTCAACGCATCGGCACAACATCAGCAAAGCAAGCCACACACTACGTCAGCAACAACTCCAGCAAATGCCGCGCAGCTGATCCTGGCGCCTAACAACCCCTCCAACACAAGTACCACCACAAGTATCAGAGCAAGTACCAACAGCAACGTGTACCACAACCTCTTCGGTTGGCTTCAAGAGCTCACGCCATCTGCACAATGGGACGCACAGCAGGTAATCCAGAGCTCGAGCTTCACGATGCTACTCAATTTGATATCAGGCGGTGGCATTGGCACCAACAGCACCTCTGGTAATAACAGCAACAACAGCCAGCTGGTACTCCGAGAAGACCTGGAGCAAGAGCTCTTCCGGGCCGTGGGCGTGCTTGCGACCAACGCGCAATGCGCGCGGGCGATCGCTGAACGTGCGACTCGCTACGGCAAACTTGCGTTGCTCAACCTGGCGCACACCCATGAGGACGACCCGCGCGTGGGCGCTGCGCTTCACAAGCTCGTGGTACTGGATGACGCCTCGGGCTGCAGTTTTGGTCCAGCAAACCTCGTGTCGCTCATGTCGCTCGCTGTGGCAAGTGATGACATCCCAGACGAGTACCTGGAGTTCGCGCTCTGGGCCATGAGCAAGGCCGCATCGCCGCACTCGATCGCGCCAAAGTACGAGTGGCGCAAGACGCTATTCGGCGACGACGCGACCGCCAAGACAAGGCGCAAGCTGCTGAACAACGACACGCTCTGGACGGTACTACTGAACGTCGCAGACCAGCGTTCAGAGAGTGTTCAGCTCCAGGCTGCGAGGCTGTTGAACGAGCTCAGTGACGACCCACTCATTGGCGAGAAGATGCGTCGCCACGAGACCAGCACCGAAGTGCTCATGCAGTGGATGGTGAGCAACAACGTCCCACTCGTGTGCACGGCTCTGGAGATTGTGGCAAAGGTTGCGCAACAGGACGAACAGGTGCGCACGATGCTGCTCGACATGGGCATGTTGGACGTGCTGCGCATGCGCATCCTGGACGCAGGCGGCAACCGCGACTGCCGCATGACCGCCAAGTTGCTGCGTGCCGTGCACTGCGTCGCGGAGCCAGTGACTAGTAGCACTACAGTGTTTGCTCTGGACCAGGACGCGCTCTCGTTCCTGAATGAGGACGACGATGAGGACGATGATCACCCTTTGCACCACGACGACTTTGTGGCCCCGCGCTCGGTGACCAGGCAGAGTCGGTACGTGGACGGCTGGATCGAACTCTTCACGGCCTTTCTCAAGTTAGACGACGAGCGCGTGCGCGACCAGGCAGTGCTGTGTCTCCAGCAGATCGCTGAGAAAGGCGCACACACCAACCAGAGCAAGCAAGAGTGGCTCATCGCGATCCTTGACGCCGTGCTGAATCAAGTGCCACTGGAGATTGCGCGCGCGTCCACGAGCGTCCGTGAGGCCAAGTCTCGCACACGACCGATCGTAGGCTACGCGGCTGAAGGTGCCAAGTACGAGGCTGCTCACGCGAAAGCCCTGAGAGCCCTGGCCTTCGTGCTGAGCAGAAAGGAGTGCCAGCAGGAGCTTGTGCGCCTTGGCGGCCTCGACCTGCTCAAGTTACTCATGAAGTCCGAGAACCCGCTTGTGCAGCGTGAGACCGCGCGTGTGCTCGCAAACTTGTTTAGTTGTGACGACATGCACGACGGCGTGCTCCAGTTTGCTTTAGGTGACGACGAGCTGACCCAGGTGCTCGAGACCTGGACCCAGTCCCCTGACATCCAGCTCCAGTCGCTAGCTCACCGTGCGCGTTCGAACCGTCGGTGCCAGAGCAGTGGTAACAGTAAGAGCCTGAAGCCCAGTAACAGCAGGAGGAAGAACAAGAAGAGCCAACAGGCTAATGGCGATGGTGTCAAGTACCTCGATGGCGTGCACCCGCTGCACTTCTCGTCCACACCTGACGAGTTCAGTATCGATAGCAACAATTCGACGGAAGCCAGTGACTCCGACCAGTACGACGTGGACGTGGTGTTCCTCCACGGCCTGCTGGGCTGTCCGTACGAGACGTGGATGTGTGGTGAGGACGAAAGCACAGTCTGGGCACACAAGTGGCTACTGGACGACCTCAAGCGTGAGGGCCGCAACCCGCGCGTGCTCTCGATCGGCTACGACTCGCAATTACTGTCCTCGGACTCTGCCTGGCGCATCATGGGCTTCCAGTGCACGAGTGAGGAGATCACCAACAAGCTGCAGGCCGCGCGTGTGGGTGATGGTGGTGAGGCTGGTCGGCCGGTCATCTTTGTGACCCACAGTCTCGGCGGCGTGCTGCTCAAGCAGATCCTTCACGACTCGGCCACAGCCTCAGCCACAGCACACGACTCAGAAAACCTGGGCTCAAACGGTAGAAGCAGCGCCACTCGACTGGTGGACAATGTGGCCGGCGTGCTGTTCTACGGTGTGCCGCACCACGGCAGCCCCGTGGCGCAGACGATCCGCGCGTTTCGACCAAAGAGTCTGGGCATCGACCAGCACCCGGTGACCGAGCACCTGCATGGCACGCCGCACTCAGAGATGCTCAACGACTGGTGCGCCGAGCTCTTCGCGGAGAAGGGCATCGCGGCCTTAAGTATCGGCGAGACGCTGCCGTGCCGCCTGCCTGTGATTGGGTTCGAGACGCTCGTGGTGCCACCTGAGTCGGCGAACCCGGGTTTTGGCGAGTTCGTGGCTGTGGAGAACTCGACCCACATGAGTGTGTGCAAACCCAGCTCCCAAGAGGACGTGCGATACACGCTCGCGAAAGAGTTTATCACCAAGCACGCACCGTTAAGGACAAGAGCCTCAGTGAACAACACTGAGGATGATGATGTATTGTAGATATGCTACGTAAGAGTAGGAGAATGTGTAAGTAGCCTAACGTTGAGCAAATGAACCATAACACAAGAACGAATGACCCGCCGAACTTCGTCCACCATCAACCAGAGAATCAGTTCTTCCCGGTACTCTTGAGGAACGCAGACGTGGGCTTGTGGCACTTGACCTTGGCCTACTAGAGTGCTCGTTGACGAATTTGTGACCATTACGAGCTGCAAGGTCCATGGCGTCCATTGTGCAGCCCTCCGTGCGGTTTACGTGAAAGTGCATGTCGATCTCCAAGTGACCGTACTCTGCTGCCTTGTCGGTTGCCTTGTACGTACAGCCTTCCGTTCGGTGCTCGGGTAAGTACTTGATGACATCCAGCAAGCCGTACCTTGCTGCACGATCCATCCCATCGGCTGAAAACGCGTAGTCAGGCTCTTGGAACCATTTCGCAGTCGCAAGTCCATCGCGTGAAGCACGTTCGTTCACCATCTTTATGAGAACGCACACGCACGGCGCGTGCTCATAGAGCCACTGCATCATCTCCAGCGAGTCCGAAGAGGCTACCGCTCGTTACGTGAGCCTACGTTCTCACAGTCAGTTGTTGCTATGTGCCACGAGCTCATGCATGACGAGCTTGAGCATCCCGAGGTTGCGTTGCCAAGCGGCAAACGACATAGACAGATGGAGTCGAGCTGTGCTAGTCTTCTGTATCGAGGCATCCGCTGGAGCTCGTAGAGTGCTCAGAGAACGCGTGCGTCGCTCATGAGGATCGCAACGTGCGGCAGAAGTCCGCGGTCGCGACTGAATGGATTCAAGAGGTCCTTGCGGTCTTTCGGCACCACGTTGCGCTCAAAGTCGAGCACGAAGCCCGGCTAACCAACTGGTCGTATAGCTGGTGGTGCGGTGGAAGAGCGCCTTCTGCGTGAGCACCAGCAGTGCAGATGCGGACTACTCTTCTTGGTGAGCCGGTTGAGCTGCTGGTTTAGTGGCACCTGCTCCCACCATTTTGCAGAATGGCTATCGTGCTCTTGAACTGCCAGTATGCTCCACAGCGGTGAGTGGGGCGTGAGCCGTGACGTTGAAAGCCAGAGAGTTTATTGTCACTATCTATCGTCTTGAGAGATCGCGGCATGGTTGCAATTGAGTGAAAGGTAGCCATGTTGTGGAAAGCACTGTACGGTTTGACAATAGTCCCGATGATAATGTGGGGTAAGTCTTATGGTTCTTCTGCTGATGTGTTGCATGTCTATTGTCGGTCCATTCAATAGCAGTATCGCGAGTTGAAAGTGGCGAAATCGTGTGCCGTATCGTCCTGATTTCAACAGCAAGCACGCACACATGAGCGCCTCTGCTAGCCAGTTAAGCGCCGCAAGCAAAGCCACTCCGAGAGCCTCACCTGGACGTTTTCGAGGTCGTCTCGCGCGCCACTCTCCACCAGCTGTTTGTACACGCGCTGGTGCGAATGTTTCGTAGCTTTGTGCGCGGGACTTTCGTTTAGAATGGCGTCGTTCTGGTACTTCAAGTCGGGAAATGCGTCAATGAGGAATTCCACGCATCGCTCCGAGCCGTGAGATGACGCGACGTGGAGAACCGTGAACCCGTTGCGCGCTTGTTTGGTGAAGTCCGCTTTTCTTGATGCGTGGAGACACTGAAGTACCTCGACATTGTCGACAGAGGCTGCCAAGTGCAGTGGCGTGTACCCTAGTCGAGAGTCCGGTTCGTCGACGCTGATACCCAGTGTGAGGAGCACTTCGAGCACGTCGATGTGGCTGTACGCTGCAGCCACATGCACCGTCGACCAGCCCTGTAATAAGATAATCGAAACACAGGTGACAACTCAAGCTGACGACTCGCCGTTACGATGGATCGAAGCAACCTCACATCTACCAACCTTGGCGTTCTCGATCTTCGGGTCCGCCTTGATCTGGCAGAGGATGTTGACGACCTTGGCTCGTCCGTTAGCAGCCGCAAGCGTCAGCATGGTCTCGCCCTACGAACGAATAAGTCACCTGGTGAGCTCCGATGCAGATGAACTCCCAACAGAACATGTCGCTGCGCTCGCACTTGAGGGTCCTTGGCATTGACTTCCTGCGAAAGCGAGAATGCGAGCAGGAGCTGCCGCTGCATGCTCCATGGCTTCCCCTCAAACACGGCGCAGCACGCCTGCTCGAAGGGCTTCCAGAAGTCCTTTTGCCGGAAGAAGCTGCCAAAGTGGGTCTCGAACGTGGCTTCGATGAAAAGCTCCTGATCGCTCGCAGCCAAGACCGAGCCCACGAGCTTGCACTTTCGGGCTTCGATCCACGCACGCTCTTGCTCCTTGCGGCTCATTTCACGTGCTCTCCCTCAAGTGCTCAGTGAAGAATGCGACGACGATGTTTACGCTCTGGGCTCAGCGAACTAAATCCGGTTGCTGCGCACTGTGTTGATCAGCTCTCTCAACGTCGTCGCATGCGTTCATCTTGCTCTTCGCCCAAGTTTAGTGCGCTTCTTGGCGCGTGCGTGCAAGGAGCAGCAGGTTGTGCTATCTTTGGTCCCTTCCCCCCTCTTTGCTTTGCCTTTCTCAGTAGCTTGGTGGTGGGTTGAGAACAATGAGCGCGTTCTTCCTATTCACTTTTCCTGCAGCCTTCTATCGCATAAGAGGCTTTCAAGAAAAAGAGGTACCGGCGTCCAGTCATGAGCACGCGTGCGGCACGAGCTGCCGAGGATGCAAACCCCGCGACGTCATCTCGTCATGCCCCACGCAAGGACAGCGAGCAGAATCAGGTGATGCCTTTCCGTCTTGACGATTGCGAAGACGACAACGAAGAGATCCGCCGCCGTCGCTATTCGAGCTGCTCGTCGTCTTCGTCCCACGAGGCTGACAACCGAAGCCGTACGAACTCAGGTGGGAGGAAGAAACCACAGTCAAACGCGTCTCGCGATCGAGAGAACGAGTGGACCCGAGCAAGCAACCGCGCTCCCTCGTCGTCAAATGATGAGGCTCCAGCCGACAGTGATGACGACGATTACGATCGAGGCAAGCACACCCAACTATACAGTAAAGGCGGCAAAGCTTGCGAGGAGCCCGAGTCACCACGCAAGCACCACCGTAAGACGCAGCAGTCGGACGAAAGCAATGGCGACAGTCACAGTGATGAGGATTGTGCAAAGATGGTCACGCCGCTAAGCGCCGCTGCTACTGCTGCTGCACCTGTCACAAGCACACTCCGTCCTAAAGCAGCTCCAAGCTTGATGCCCGTCGACCTTTCTCGGATCTCGAAGCTTGCCGTGTTCCCCGGATCCGAGACGCAGCTTCTGCAAGGCCATATCGTGCGCGTGAAGACACTGCTGCACCCGCAGTACCATTTCTTCATCAAGGACCAGCTCATCCTCATGGCGGAGAAACAGCTGAAGAACCGCACGTCGAACTACCACATATTCGATATGACGCGCACGACGGCGCTGAGCGCCAAGCTGACGAAGAAGAGCGGCAACTACATCGGCAAGCTGCGCTCAAACTTTTCAAAGAAGAAGAACGTGCTCGTAGGCAACCTGAGCCACAAGACCGAGTTGGGCGCGATCCTGTTTGGCGACAGCCCCAGCTCCTCGGAGCCGCGCAGATTGAATGTGATCCTACCAGCACTCTCGTCGAAGAGACAGGAGATCGAGGGGCTGACGGTCGGCGAGAGCACGACCGAGTTCTCGCTGCTCATCGACATGTTCAAGAGCAAATCGTCGGCGTCTCCGGCCTCGTTGCAAATATTTGAAAACAAGGAACCGGTGTTCGACAACGGCTTCTACCGCCTCAACTTCAACGGTCGCGTGTCGGTGCCCTCGGTCAAGAACTTCCAGCTCGTGCGCTCGGTCAGCAGCAGCAGCCACAGCAGCAAGGCGGAGCCAGAGGTGTGCCTCCAGTTCGGCAAAGTGGACGACAAGAAGTTCCACCTCGACTTCTGCGCGCCGCTCACGCCCATCCAGACATTCGCGATCGCACTCGCGCAGTTTAATCTATAAGACGATGACGGGCATTGAGCTGCAGCTTGCTGAATACGTGCACATTATCACTATAAATCACCCCAGCCATTCAGCTGGAGGTGATGCCACCCATACATTCTCATCTTGATGGCCCCGTCTATGTTACCACCTACCCTAAAATGCATGTCAAAGGCGGCGCCCTTTATTCGGAGCACTGCGACTACACGTGCGATTGCCCTAGACAGCAATATAGGGTATACGAATTATCATCATCAAAATATCCATGGACATTTCTCCGAACCATGTGCGCTGGAACGAGCAAGTTCTTCTCGCGCACGTTTTTTTCTTCAACGCTGGGAACTACCTGCGGCTAAAAGCCTCCAGTCATTCCAGACCTAGCAGCTTGCATTTGAGAAGAGAGAGGATGTTTCGAGCAGCATTGACGTCTCGATTCCAGAAGTTCACCTTGCAAAAACTGGTGGGACAGCGCAAAACGTTTCTGGTTTTCTTCAAGACGACTTCGTAGTCTTTGGTCTTGGTCAGGAGAAGAGCTTGTTCAAGTGGCAAGCGGCAGTTCGAGCACAGCTTGCTTGTTCGGTACTCATCGATAGGAACCACAGTAACTCGCTTCTTCAGTGCTTTCCTTAATCCCTTCACTGGACTCGGGGCGTGGCCGGAGATCCCGTCACG
>JAADWP010000594.1:0-18806 GCA_023336215.1 Globisporangium iwayamae
CGACGACCTCAAGGCGTGCGGCGTGTTCCCGCTGGCGCTCGACATGATGTAGAGTGATGAGAAGCTCCAGCAGAGCGTGGACGCCGCCATCACGTCCTACGGCGACGGTCGTGTGGATGTGCTCATCAACAACGTCGGCTACGTACTACAGGGCGCCGTAGAGGAGTCTAGGCAGACAGCTGCTGTTCCAAATTAAGGCTAACTGACTGGCGAACTGGGACGCGGTCAACGAAAGGCAGGGGTGACCGCACACTTCGTGCGCGGACGCTAGTCTGACAGGCACAGTCTACATTATGTGGGAGTACCCAGCGGCGCAAAATGTGTGGTTAAGGATGGTGCGGAAGTGGTGTTGATTTAGAACCTGACACGGTGACGAGAGGACACCATGGGTCTTTTCGATTTTCTACCTTACATTATCTGGAACGCCGGCAGCCATCTGGAAAGAACCGGAGCTACGTAATTTTGGGGAAGCGACGACGCAACTGGCGCTCGAGGCTCATGATGCACTCGTCTCCATTTGGCAGGCGACCAGTGCAAGAGACAGTTGTGATTATGCACAAGCAATCCAAGTCCACTGTGTCATCGAGTATCGCACGCATTGTTCTGTTAGGCTCGACCCTACAGATGTACAAGCTTTTGGTTGTCCGATGATAGGCTCTTTCTTACCAGCGACGGTGCGTACCACACTGTTGTGGAGAGCACTCAGGCCGTTCACCACTGTATTCCTATGCCCCACAAACAAGAGTTCAAGCGAGTCTCTCGCTTGGTGAGCGTTGTGTCAGCCCATCACGTCGAAGGAAGCCGCGCGTCTTGGGCGCATTCATGTGCTTGAGTGGCTCTACGCAAGCAACCGCAGCCGGTGGTCCCCGCAGGCACTGGTGGCAGCAGTGGAGCATGATCAGATGGACGTCGTACAGTGACTGCGCGACCACTACAACAAGCGTTGTCGCTACTGGATGCTGGAATGGAGCACTAATAGGCCGGAAACTGCCGTGGTACGCTGGCTGCTGGATCACTATCCAGACCGGTATCCCGACAGGAGTGGTGGGCTTCGAGAAAGGTGCGACTAGTCGGATAGAGAACGCTGGTTGCGAAATTGGGTTCCCAATAGTGGCAGCAGATGTTCTGTACAGTGACTGGAACACCATAGTCTGGCGTGTTCACATATACTCCAGTCAGCCAACACCTACGAAGTCGTTCAAGTGACGTAAATGAAACGAAATGTCGTCGTGGTCATGCCTCTCTATGTCGCGGTGATTTGTGTGCTTGTCACCGGGGGTTTCAGTGCATTGAGAGCTCTTGGCGCCAAGAGCTCCTTTTGATGGAGGCGATTGCTGATGCGCATCAACGACGAACTTC
Organism: Globisporangium iwayamae; assembly: GCA_023336215.1. Classification (NCBI taxonomy): domain Eukaryota; phylum Oomycota; class Peronosporomycetes; order Pythiales; family Pythiaceae; genus Globisporangium; species Globisporangium iwayamae. Next base: position 1,360 of record JAADWP010000594.1, read on the forward strand.
AACTTCTGCGACACGTACACTTCATCCCATATTTCAGCCAATGCGGATCGTGTATTTATGAGATAACGTAACTGATTGGTTGAATGTATTATGTATGTCAAACGATACCTCGAGCAGATCACAACAAGAACGAAGTAGGTCAAGCTGTGCTGTCTGGTCATTCATTCCCCAAAGCGTCCGACCACAGAAGCACCACTATCACTGGAACATGTCCAACACTGCCGCATCCACCACTGCCAAAGTCTGGCTCATAACGGGCTGCTCGTCGGGACTCGGCCACGCTCTCGCGCTCGAAGCGCTTGCGCGTGGCGACAAGGTCATCGCCACGGCGCGCATTGCGTCCAAGCTCGAGGATCTCAAGCAGCGTGGCGCATCAACCATCGCGCTTGACGTCACCTCTGCGGATGCGGTGCTGGCCAAGACGATCGTTGACGCCGTGCAAATCTACGGCCGGATCGACATTCTCGTGAACAACGCCGGCTACGCGCTGCAGGGCGCCGTGGAAGAGTGCAGGTAAGCTTTTGTGTATGCGTGCTGGTGGTTTGTTGCTGGTGCTAACTGGATATTGTCGCTATTTCAATGCGAACACGTACAGTGCGAGCGAGATCTACGACCAGTTCAACACGAACGTCTTTGGCATCACGAACGTACTTCGCGCCGTGCTACCGCACATGCGCGCGCAGAAGTCGGGCGTGATCGCGAACGTCGGCTCGATTGCCGGCTGGCGCGGCTCGTCCGTCACGGGGCTCTACAGCGCGAGCAAATATGCCGTCGCGGGCATCTCCGAGTCGCTACGAGCTGAGGTCGCGCATCTGGGCATCGAAGTGACGTGCATCGACTTTGGCGCCTTCCGCACCGTACTCTTTGGCGACAACATGGTCGCCGCAAAGACGCGCATCCCCGACTTGGACTCGGTTACGCAGCCGCGATGGGAGGCACTGGCTGCGCGCAGCGGCCACCAGCGTGGGGACCCAGTGAAGGCGGCCAAGCTGCTCACGGAGGCGCTGACGAAGACCGGCCGCTGCGAAGGACGAACACTCCCAGCGCGCCTCGTGGTCGGCAAGGACGCCGTCGAGGGCGTCGCCGCGGTGTTGGCGAAGGGCAAGAAGGAGCTCGAGGACTGGGTCGATCTCGCGACTACGACTGACTGCGACGACGTGGCGCAGTGAGTGGGGTTGTATACTCGCTTATACAAAAGAGAGGACGACAACAAGTGAGGAAGAGCTTGTACGTACGCACGCGTGTGCAGCCACCTGAAGAGGACAAATGTCACTGTCACTCTATTGAGGTAGTGCACTTGCATTTTCACCAAGTCACTCAACTAAGGCAAAATAGGCTGCATTCTTGTTCCACCCGTCTGCTCCAATTCACAAACTCTTCCGCTCGAGCAGCTCAGCAGAACAAGTTCAAAGACCGCCGCCGTGACGGCGACGATGGCAACGTCGGGGCTCGTGGCAGTGGACGTGGTGCTCCGTGAGCGCACGTCCGTCGCTGCTATCCCCAGCGTCGTGCGCGCGATCCGCCAGTTTGCAGACACACCCGTGGTCAACAAGCTCAAGCGCGCGATGGCAGCGCTCGCCAGCGCCACAGAGCTGGACGAGCTGCTGAGTCTTCAGAGTGAGGACATGCGGATCGAGGCGCTCGAAAGAGGGAGTGACTCAGATCCACATCGTGAACGTCCGCCGCTGTCGCGAAAAGAAGAGTCCCTCGTGAGCGACATTTTCGTCTACGGTGCGAAACACGGAAGCGCGCGCGTCGTGCAGTGGGCGCTCTCCACGACAAAGAGCATCCGTGTGAACGGCGCTTTGCGCGCAGCAGTGAACAACGGACAGTTTGCAATCGTGCACCTGTTGTACCCAAAGGTGTGGTATTTCAGCCTCGGGTTCACGGAAGACGCGCTGTGGAACCTTGCGGCTGCGCGCGGCCACTTGGAGATCCTCGAGTGGATGCACGCGAACCGCAGAGACCAAGAGGCCGTGTGTTCGTTTATGGCATCGGAGAATGCAGCGATATTTGGCCACTTGGATGTCCTTAAGTGGTTATTGACCAAGTTCCCGGACCAGTGGTCGTCTCTGGTACTAGAGGAAGCCGCGTTCCATGGACAGCGGCACGTGGTGGACTGGATCTTCGAGAAGCACCTGCAGACGCGGGTGAGTACAGCGATGGAGTCGCTGGTGCACAAAGGCACGCAGGATGGGCTTTTGTGGCTGCACGACAAGTCTCCAGAGAGCCGTTTGCATCTCTCAACACTCAAGAAGATGGCGTCTGGCTCGCAGCTCGAGCTCGCCGTTAAAATCATCACATGTTATCCGAAGAGCTACGAAGCATACGGCATTGTGATTGGCGTCATCTGTGGTGATCTGGAGCTCGTGAAGAAACTCGCAGCTGAGCGAAAGAAGAAGCGGAAACGGAGAGCAGTGAAAAGCGCCATGTGCCTCGCTGCCAGCTACGGACTCCTCAACATCGTCCAGTGGCTCAGCACGCTCTTCACCGACTGCATCCCGACCAAGGCGCTCTGGAGTGCGATCCGCTGCGGCCACGTGAATGTGCTCTGCTGGCTGCTGGAGCAGAAACCGGAGCTACGTTCGCCAAAGCGCATGTCGGAGATGCTCGCAACCAGCTTGAAGCAATCAAAGAAGCTCCGTGGATCTCGAAAGGATGACATGCAGAAGATGACAGCGTGGCTTGAGGAGCAACAGTCCAGGCTTACTTGCCATTAGCAGGAACGAGGCCAAGTACCTGACGAAGATTAACATATAACCTGAGTGGTGGCCATGGGGGGAAAAAATGAGCTGGCTGCAGTCCAGAGACGGACATCTTCATGATCAGCACCACCAGATGAACGACGCAACTGGTTGTTGGCGTTCCGGTGGTGGAACCGGACTTGCTCAGCGCATTCAACCAAAACTCGACACGGGCTGACACATGCAGACGCAACAAATGTGTGGACTTCAAGATGACCCATAACAATGATGGGACAACAATAGAGCTATGCAAAAACTGCAGCTCCAATCATGGAAACAGCTATGGAAGATGCTCCTCAAGTTTTCGGCGGCATTCATCGGGATTTAAGAAAACGACAGCTTCATCAAGGTGATGGCGTGGTTGCAGCAACCATTTTCAGCGATGCGCAATAGTTTTACAGATGCAATTACAGTTTCAAGCTTCAGTAGACGAGTTGGAGGTTGTGAATGAGCAGCGTGACCTGCTTCACATCACTTCAACCGTGCTTGCGTTCGATTTCTTGCGAGGCGGTGACTTGGCGGATTTCTTTTCAGGGACAGTGAGTAGCACTTCCGCTTGGACTTTCGGAAACACTGTTGGAGCGACGGGGGTCTCAAAGCTGAAGGTCGCGTACACACTCTGGACGAATTCTGGACAGGGCGTGGCATCTGACTCGCGTCCTTCTGTCGCGCACACAACCACGGGTTCCTCAAGACTGATCGAGTTGCACTTGACGCGCGAGAGGACCTCCGTGAAAAAGTGTGCGTTTTGGGACACCTTCTTTGTCATTGCAGCTGTTGAAATCAGGCTTCGACTCTTGAGCGCAGACTCGGTCTTTGGACCCGCTGGCAGAGTGTACGCGCTCGGTACAATGTCGATTGCCAAATGTCTCTTCCACAATGCTGAGCTACCATCGCTATCGCTATGATCACCACCGTTCAACTGCTGACTGTACCATTTCCATTTCCCCATAGTTGCGTCGAACTTCATACTCTGGATGTTGTGCAACTGTGAGCCACAGCACTCGATGAAGTGCGGTGTCGACATGTACACTTTGAATCCAAGTGCACCAGTAGTCACTTGCGAGTAGGTTACATCGGCCTTGAGCAGTTGCACCAGGCAATCTCCAGAAGGGAGTGACCGCACAAAACGAGCAACCTGAACACGCTCGTTCATGGACCACGCCTGCTGCTCGTCGTCCACTGGAGGCTCCTCGTGGCAGGAGAAATAGACGAACGATGACTCGGCAAACTCGGTTTTCGCGACATCCTGAAGAGCGCTGGCTTTGTTTGTGTTGGCAGTGTCAATAGGTTCTCGCTGCTGCGTCGAGCTGTTCAGTTTACTCACTTGTTTTGCCCCTTTCGTGGCGAGAGGAGCTGTTTTTGTCGCAATCACTCCCCGCTGTCGCCACGAACGCGATTTCGAGTCGGCACTTGCCGGGCGATCTCGATTCGCTGGCTTTGCGAGTGCACTCTGCTTGTGGTCGGGGGTCAGTGGGCGCTTGGTGGGCTTTGCCTGGCTCGGTTTGGTGATTTTGGTGGGTGAATTCCTATTTGCAGGCTCTGGATCCTTTCGTGACATCAGCTGCAGTAGTTTGGAGAACGAATATGCAATGTCATCTTGAACCGGGCCCTGCTCAGGTGGTGAGAGGAAATCCTTCAATGGGAAAGCTGCTGGTTGTGCTGTCTGCGGAGACTTTGGCGGTGACTCTGAGGTTGCATCACCTGTCTTTCTCGTCGATCTTGGCGATTTCGTCGGATGTTGGAGGCGCGACAGTGTCTGCTTTGTCTCTGATGTGGTTGAAAACACTCTGTGGTAAGCAAATCACACACGGGAGCATATACTTAGTATCAGAGTCAGAAAAATTATGTAGCTGAGGTGTTGCTCGTAAACATCTTACTTTTGCTGCTTACTGATACTTCCAGCGCGTGACTCCACTTTGAAGCCGCTCTGAGGCGACTTAACTCCGCTGTTTGGCTTCGGAGAAATCGTTTTTGCCTCAGCGGATCTCGCATTCGGGGAGACTGGAGTCTTGAAGTTGGCTTTCTGCTGGTCGTTCTTGGTTGTCTGTCGAAATACAGCGTCAATGAGGATTTTCAAGCGTCAGCATTGGGCTCACAGTGCAGTACTGTTGTACCTGGTTGCGCACTTGCACAAGAAGCGATTCGATGGCACCTGGCACTGCATTTGCTAGATCTTCCTGCTGCTTCCGCGTGATCTCGCACTTGATCCGTGTCAGCACCTTGCCTGTCGTACGAACAAGAGTAAAAAAAGGCAACAATAGCAACGCTAAGAGTGGATTCGATGACCAGCTGTACACAGCGCAACGCACGATTGAGCGTCTCCCAGTTGGTGAGCTTTTGCTGGAAGCGATGAGTCGCCGGGTAGTTATGCAGCTCGACCCACGCCGGGAAAAGCTGTGTGAGGAGCTCTGCCAGGAGCACGGCGTCGCTGAAGTCACGCGCGATGTGCTTTTTGGCGCGCGAGAACTGGAACGCGTCCACCCACTCGTATACGCCGCTCATGGCCGCGCGCTCTACGCTACTACGTCTGTTGTCCTGTGGTCTTCTCGTCACACGCGCTGTTTGGGAAGTGTGCGTGTGTGAGTGTGGAGTTACGCGTGCCTCTTCAAGATGTGCGCGAACCCAAAACAAACTGGCAGGAACCCAACCTAATTATTTCAAGAAAAGGCAACTTCAACTCACCTCTAATAATGCATTGCGTGCCATGACGCCAAGCCAATACTTCCCCAGTTAGAATTTCTTTTGACTTGGCCTCACCAAAGCGACAACGGGGTATTGTAATTAAAAAGGCTAACTTGTGTGATTAGTTGTGCATACAAAGACAGCCGCTCAGTTATAGAGGTGATTAAGTAGCTCGTGCGTGTGTGTACATGAAAAAGGTTGCTCAGCAAAGCCCGCATTTCCCAGCGAAGCGCTCGTTTAGCACGTGAAAGGAGGCAGTGAGATGGCGGCCACGCGCAAGGCCCTCGCGGACGTCACGAACAAGCGTCGCGCCGTTCTAAAGTGAGTCGATGGGGCTGCTGACTGGCTGAGTATGTACTATTGAGCTAACCTCACGTTCTCTCTCGCTTTCGCTTGGTATATTCGATTGACAGCAAACTGAAGCGCATGCGTCCGTCTGGTCCGCCGAAGAAGTACCTCGAGACAAAGAGCAAGGTGACGACAGCGAACGATGCGAAGCAGCCAAAGCGAACGAAGGGTGAGCTGCAACGGCTGAAGTCCGAGATGAACACGCCTCCGCGTGAGTCTGGTGGGCAGCAAAAGTCACCACCGTCCGGATGCCTTCGACGACGTGAGAAGAAATTCCGCAGTCGCGCTGCCCTCCTGGAGAGTCTCGACGAAAACGAGAACCAGATCTTGCAGCGACTTGATTTCACGGGATGCTCGGATGACGAGGTTCATGGCGAAGACGCGCAGGATGAGAACGTAGTGTCAAGCTTTCTGAATGTGGAGACCGAAACGACCCCGCCAGTAACTCTAAAGCGGAAAGTCCCCCAGCCGAACGAGCCCTATGCTGCAGCGAAGCGAAAGCGATCATCGCTACGCGCTCTTACGGTACCATCGTGTTGAGCCGTGAACTCTATCATGAATCTGTATGCCAACTAATATGAGCTTGCTTTCCAGAGGAAAGTCGAGTCAAAGTGCACCACTGCAGCAGCTGAAGCGGTTGACGTGGCGATTGTGCAGCTCACAAGGAGCGGCGAGCAACCTAAAGTTCCAATTCGAAATACCTGTGTGCTGGATTCGCCTTCTGGTGACAAACAAGATCGGAAAGCGAAACGCAGCACCTCTCGGAAAAATAAGGCGTCGATTGACAAGCATGCAGGTGAGAAGACTGTTGAATGCCATCTTCTTGTGTCACTCATAGGAGAAGTGATCGAACGCTGTGCTGTTTTCTGTAGAAGCAAACAAAGAGAAAGCAGCGAAGAAACCAGCTTCCACCCTCGTCGTTTCTCGGCTCTGCTCTCTGCAGAGAATGTTCGGTGGCGATTGAATGTCCAGCTTCCGAGCTCAGCAAAGCGTTATCACGTATGTCTTTTTGTATGCGCGATTCATAACCTTTTTCGTGTGTGAGCGTCAGTAAGTTTTGATGCTTTTAATGCAAGGTACCCCACTCGTCCGTGATGTCTGTCAGTGTGGTGTCTAAGAAATTACGCAGCTTGGTCTTGCTGCCTTGTGCTTCCCGCGCTTGTCTGTGAGCGACTGAAGGTTGGTTTCTTCTGCAATCTCTAACGCCTCCTGCTCCTCCTCCTGTTCAGCGATTATCATCGTCTCGCGCAGTGAGCTTCCGTTGTGGAGCCCCGTGACGACGGACATATTGGAAACGATGCTCCCGCGATCTGAATTCGACTCACCCGCCTCAGTGAGATGACTGGTCCTTTCGTCACCGTCCTCTCCCACGGGTGACTGCCCGCGCAGCCCCATCATGATGTCGATCATGCTCGGACCAACTTGCTCCGACCGCAGTGTCACTCGTCCGTGAACCTCGAGCTCCAATAGCCTCAGCTGCACGACACCAATCGAGAGAAGCGGCTTAATAATGCTACCTGGGTCGGTAAATGTGAGTAGAAAAACACAGTGCGTACCTTTTCCACATAGGCCTTGCGTGGCGCACTCGCAGGTCGCTTCTGGAGCACATGCTTGTACGCTCGCTCCAGTGTCCACTTCTGCGTGAGCATGAGATACGTGATACACACGACCGCGCTCTCGTTGTTGCCGTGCGTGCAGAACACAAACACAGTCCTCCCTTCCGCGAGCGCGTTCCCGATGAGCCGATTGGCGTCCATCACGTTCGATCGGAACGAGTCATAGGAAAAGTCGTCGTCCAGCTCGACGCGCCCCGAGTTGATTGACAGGTCGAGCGCCGCTACGAGGCTACTTGCGGTGCGTTTGCGCGGGTTCTCGGCGTCCAGCAAGTACGACACGCGCAGATGTTCCTTGAGCAGCTGGGCGTCGCGCGCGTGCTTGATCGAGCCCATGAGTAGGTGCTCTTCAATCACGCCCGGCACATCCAGTCTACACACAGGCACACACAAGCGAGTACAGTCAGCATCACATAGTAAACGTACACAAGAGGACAGCGATGGGCGAGCGCACCTATCACCCTCATCGTACGAGCGCTCGTGCGGCGGCTGCGCGTCGGCGTCGTTGGTGGCGTGCATGGTGGTCATCTCCAGATTTGTTTGGTTTTCTTTTCTGGCTGTCTGGTTGTTGTCCTGACTGAACCCTGCTCTTGACGAAACCCTTTTTGCGGACCTCCGATAGGTGAGATAGAGAATAATGATGGAAGCTATAGAGCCTCTGCTAGCTATAAACAGGTTGGACAGCGTGGCAGTTCACCCACATACTAACTTGACTTCACTATTGGTTGTTTACGAGATGCACAAAGTGTCCATCGTGATATTCCCTCGTATAACGCATGAAAAATCGACGCGTTTCAAGCAGACCTCCTCAAACCGATACAAAGGGAGAATGCATAGCCAGCAAAAGTGATGTGACGCGATGCAGCTCGCTCGGCAGTTGACGCGCTCGCTCGCTTTGCTTGAGCTGTCTCCAGCCGTCCTCTATCAGCACCACTCGAGGAGTAGTAGAGCAGTGCAGTGTGTCCATTGAACCAATTGCCTCTCCTAATGAACACGTCAGTGTCGACGCTCCAGCACCAACCGACTCGATCCTGAAGAGGCGCGAGCGTCGGTTCAAGCTCACTTGCGCCTTTCCCTCCTTCCTTTCGATCTCAGGATGGAGCTTGTCCGTCACCAGCAAGCAGACAATAGACCGACAAGAGCAGCCGAACGAGAGAAACGAAATGCGACGCGATCCTCGTGACTCCAAGCGCAGTGGTGGTGGCAAAACTGACGGCTACGACGCCGCGGGCGAGGTCTCGATGCACCCGCTGCTGCAGTGGGATCTGGACGCGGTCACATGGCTCGTGCGAATGAAAGAGGTGGCTGACTCCACTTGCTGTAGCTTTATAATGACCGGTGCAGGCGCTCACAGTGTGCGACTGCGCATTACTTTCAGGACCTCCCGTGGCTGAAGAGCTACGTGCACGCGACCACGTCTCGCTACCGCACGCGCGACCTGACACTTGTGCTCTGGTAACGTGACGCAATGGTAACCGCTAGGATGGGTGCGAGTACTAACTCGCTGACATTCTTTTGCTTCTACAGGCTTGTGTTTCTGGTGATGGTCCCAGAGTTCGGTTTTCCGTACGTCTGGATCTGCATTGGGAACCTGTTGGGTGTGCTTCTGTTGCAGCACCTAGCCCAGATCAAGCGCCCGATCGACTTTGACAGCTCGCTCTACAACCACGCGCACATAGATCCCGACACGTACGGCTTTCCGTGCGTCGACACGCACATGGCGGTCGTGGTGCTGCTTCCTGTTGTGCTGCACATCCAGCAATCGCCAGTTCTACAGACGGGCCTCGTACTCATACTGCTGCACATTGGGCTCGCGAAGCTCTTCTCGGGGGTGCGCTTTTTAAGCCAGGTGGTCGGAAGCGTCCTCACTGGCGTCACCGGCATTCTCCTTGGCAACCACGGCCACGCGATGGTCAAGAGTTACAAGCTCACTCGCGGCTACAAGTAAGTAGTCTGTCATCTGCAAGTGAATGCCTTGTCGATATGGTTCTGTGAATACTTACAATGGTTACGCAGCACGGCGGCGATTGTGATGTTGATCGTCTTCCTGATGTTTGTCCTGGGCATGTGGATCGAGAACAATGACAGTCGGCTGATCGGCATCCCCAAGCAAGATTACATGGACGTGCTCAACAATATTCTGGGCTCAGACGCACCCACGCCTACACCTTCTGGAGGCTCAGCCGTAAGACAAGCAGCAGTGCACCAGTTCCCAGTGTCCAAGCGAGGCTCGAGCAACAGTTCGGAGTTCAGTCGAGAAGACCAAGAAGATGACGAAGAGCAGACGATCGTAGGCAAGCGGGACTCGTTCTATTTTCTAATGAAGGCCATGAAGGCGCGCGAGCAGCGCCGCTGGGGCTAGTTTAGCTTCGCTAGGTAGATGTTTACGCAAAGCCTACTTACGCCTTGGAGGCGTGGAGCTTGAGCGCCTGGTCCACCTCGCCGCGCATGGTCTTGGACACGCGTGGCAGCAGCGCGCCCTTGCCAACCCACATGTTGAACGACACGTTCGCGTTGCCCTCGAGCTGTGCGACGCCAGGGCCTACGCCGACGTCCACGAGGAAGGCCTGCACCTCAGTGGATGACAAAGAAGCGAACGGCAGATGCGCCTTCGCGTGTAGCAAGAGCGCAAAGTCCGCAGGTGTGAGTGTGAGAATGCGCTTCGTGAAGAACTGGTCGATGAATCCGAGCGCTTCCTCCGACGGGCGGTAGTACGTCACGCCCTTCTCCGCGAGTTTAGTGAACACCTTGAGGCCCGTGTTCACGATCTGTTCATAAATCATCACATGAATGAAAAAATGGTCCACTAGATAATGCAGATGAGACAAAAATGAATGGTTGCAAGAGCATCACCGTACCTCAAGGGCGTCGCCGCCGAGACACGCGTCCGAGATCTCTTCGTCCACGTAGTTGACGTTCGCGGCGCCATCCGAGCGGCACCAGAAGCGCGTCTACCACGATACAAAGAGTGCATAAAGGTTAGCACTACTTCACGAGTTTCAATCATTACTGCCATGCCAAAAGCTCACCTTCAAGGCCGCATCCTGAATGCCGTAGAACTCGCGAATGAGCTCCCAGGCGTCGTCGGCAATCGGGCGGTAGAGCGTCTCGCGGGGCTTCACATACGGCTCCTTCTCCGTGCGCTGCTTCTTGGTCTTGGGCGTCTGTTGCTCGCCTTCAAACTGCTTGTCTGGGACATACTGGGCACAACTCTTGAGGAAATGGCCCTGCTGATTGCACAGTTTACAGACGTAGTTCGTCGGCGGCGTGAGGTTTAGATTCTCCTCGCGGGCTGCGAGCCCCTGCTGCTTGTCACCTGGGAGATCGGCCGTCTTGCGCAGTACGGCGATGAAGAAGCCGCCAGAGTTCTGGTCCGTGGGGATGAGACGCAGCGTCTTTTCAAGCTCTGAGGCGATCGCCTCGTCACCACCAGAGGGCGCAAACATGGAGCGCATGAGGCGCTGACCGCGTAGCTCCTGTGGGATGGCGTCGTAACTGCCGAACCACTCGTGCAGGCTCTGTGGGTTAGTGTTGCTGGCTTCCCCATCTTCAGTACCCGAAACCGTAGTGTTAGCCTTGAACAAGTGACCCTTGTGAGTGGACTTGGACTTAGAGCGCCAGCCAACGTTCCAGCTCGTGCGGCCCTTGCGGTAGACCAGTGCCGGGAGCTTTTGCGAGACGTCCACGAGCTCGAGCACACCCCCACTGCGGCGCAGCAACTCGGCCACGACAGCCTCGTTCTCCACGGGGTTGAACGAGCACGTCGAGTAAACCATGACGCCGCCGATCTTGAGTAGAGCGGCGCCACGGAGAGCAAGTGCAAGCTGGATCGGATGGAGCGTGAGCCCCTGGCCGATGTGCCACTCCTTCCAGAGCGCCTGGTTCTTGCGTAGCGTGCCGTCACCGCTGCAGGGCACGTCGCAGAGCACACGGTCGAAAACGTTGGTCGGCTGCAGCGTGCCACTCACCTTGTCGTAGAGACCTGGGAACAAGTCGCCCGCGCCGCAGGTCACCACAGCGTTACGCAAAGTGTTGCGCGTGAGCCGGTGCACGAGCATGTACGCGCGCTTCTTGTCGAGATCGTTGGCGATCACCATGCCGTTCGAGGCGTTCTTCTCGGGTGACGCCGAGAGCAGAAAGTCGATCACCTGAGTCGTCTTAGAGCCTGGAGACGCGCACATGTCCAGCACGCGCTGCGCTGGCTGCACATCCAGGAAGAGCACGGGCAACATGCTCACGGCCTCCTGCCGATCGATCGTCCCGATCTCCGTGTGCTCCAGCAGGCACGAGTGGAACGCCTTCACGGCCGCGTACTTAGGCGCTGCATTATAAGAACAAACCAAGGGTGTGAGTGATCGAGTGCACACTACTAGAATGAATTCCATGCAGAGCTACTTACCGCTCTTGGAGAGCGCGGTGCGGCCGCAGTCCACCTGCCATGCGACGTTCTCCAGCGGGTACCACGCAATCGGCCTGTGCACGACAGCAACAAGTCAGTGGGTGGTCCAGGGCATGGGCAGTATCACCAAGCAATTCTCAACAAAGCGTACTTTGGCGGCGTGATCGGTGTCTCGTCGTGGAAATACGTGTTCTCGGCAAACTGGAGCTCCGTCGACAGCAGTTTCTGGACTCTGCAGGCAACAATGAACGTGAAGGGAAACACACTCAGCCATTAGTAACGCACATGCACATAGAGACAAGAGGACCATCAAGCGGAAGTACCTACCGCTGCGCGTCAGGGCGATGCAGGTTGACGCGGAAGGACACGGGCAGTGGCTCGTGCAGCAGCTCCATGAGCGCATCCAGCTCGGCGTCATTCGGCACGGCGCTCGTCTCTTTCTGCTCATACGGAGACACACAATAGGACCGTTAACAACGACAGATGACTGTGCAGACGCTAATACACATCGCACAACAATGCGCACGCACGAGGTACTCGCGGAAGCTCTGCTTGAAGAGCTCGAGCGATGTCTTCTCGCGCTTCGGCTGCTGCTCGTGGTCCGCCATGCTTCTCTCGATTGTGTGTATGTTTCAGCGCAATTGGTTACGTTTTGCGGACCAACAATTTCACGCGGTTATGTTTTTGAAGCCATGTTAGTGTAACCTTCACGTAACCGCATAGTTGGCCGTTTTTGATTAGCTTGTTCTTTCGCCTCATTTGGTCCAGACCTGGAAGCTCAAACCCGTGCCGTCGATACCGCTGCGTGTGGAGCGACTGAACGCGAGCGTGGGCAGCCGCTGCGTCCACTGCGGCAGAAAGGTATCGCCACCGCTGATGTGTTGCTGCACGCGCGTCACCACGCAGGACTCGACGAGGTCCCGCGCCAACGCTTCGGCGTAGAGCTGCTCGCCGCCGCCCACAAAGATGCGCGAGCATGCCGCGTACTGCGGGTCCCGATGGACCATCTCGATAGCGTGGTCGATACTGGACGCGACTCGGACATCCTTCCACGAGGAAGGCGGGTGTTGATATCTCGAGGGCGAGATGACGATCGTCTTGCGATTAGGCACGGGCGCGCCGAACTCTTCGAAGGACTTGCGCCCCACAAGCAGCACCTGGTGGCGCGTGGCCGTCGCGAAGAACGCCCAGTCGCACGGTAGACGCCACGGCAGCTTGCCCTGCTTGCCGATCACGCGGTTGAGCGAGCACGCCGCGATGATCGACATCGGTAGGCGGCGTCTCGTCATTGCGGCCATCAGTCCACTCAAGCGCAAGTTGATGACGCGTTGCAAACTGCTGGGTAACGGGGTAAACTGGTGTATTCCCTCCTAAAATAGTGTTCAATGTGCTAAAATAAGATCAGTCTAATAAAATTAGTGTGGGTCACTCTAACGTGGAAATGTAATGAGAGGATCAACAGGAAGATCGCGGAAAACCGAAGAAGGGGCGAAAAGTAACATTCGTTCATCGCGGTGCTAATGCTGTTCAAGAAAGGGGCTTGTCCACATGCGGGGCGTCATGCTTACGCGCACGTGTACGGACGGACACAAGCCGCTGTCGTAAATTTTGGTGGTGCATCTTCTTATGCGAGGAGCCGTTCCTGTGATGTTGAAGCTATCACTCCAGCGGCCACTTGGATCCACTTGGATCTTCTTGCCTTTGACGGCGGCGCTTCTTGAGCGATCCAGTGAGTGCTGGCGTTTCGTGCTGTAGTTGAAATGTGGTGTGGTGGTGGTGGCCAGTACTTTGGCTGTTGCCCATGCTACGACTGAAGGTGGCTTTATAGTACTTATCTCGTTAATATTTTTCAGGCTGACTTTGTACAGAGGAAGAAGTGGAAGAAGAGGATGGCTGCGGCTGGAGAGGCATGGGCAGGCGCGGTGAGTGCAGCGCCATCGCGACCGGCCGCGGGCTCTTCACGAGCGGCTCCCGTGCGGACGAGGACGGCGATGGGTGGCTGCGCTGACTGTGGATGTGGTGATGATGACTCTGCTGCTGCTGTTGTTGCAAAGCTGCCGCCTTCTCGGACGCGATGATCTCACTGAAGGACGGGATCGTGAGCCCCGGCGGTACAATCGTTGGCAGCGGCTGCGTCGTGTGATTCGTGGACGCGGGAGATGAAGCCATGCTTTTCGACGAGACAGATGTTGTCACTTGCACTGATGAAGAGGACGAAGACGAGGGCATTGACGAGGGCATTGACGATGGCGGTAGTGGAGCCACGCCCTTGCCGCCCAGTGACGTGGGCACGACCTCCATTAGGCGCTTGGTGAGGTACAGCGGTGAGAGGTCCTTGTTGACCAAATAGACGAACTTGAGATCCTGGAACTTGTCAGACGTCGGGTAAATGAGCGAGCGCAGCAACTGCGCCGTGTCGCGGTCGATCAGACCCTGCTCCTCCAGGTAGCAAAACTTGAGGTACATCTCCTTCCGGATGCTGAAATGCAGGTCCACGAATGAGTTGAGGTGGATGCGCTCCTTCGACTGGAACAGTCGGTCCTGCTCTGTCTGGGTTGCACCCGCCGGTACTGTTGTTGATGAAGCTGTCGAAGTCGCGCCTGCTGGGCCATTCTTGGCGGCAATAGCGGCCTTGAGCGCCTTGGCTTTGGCGGCCGATACCCGCGGTTTCTTGGCCTTCGGTGCCGGGGGAGCGACTGCATCCAGCTCACCGCCAATCGACTGCGTTGCGACTTCGCGAAGGATGTCGAATGCGCTAAGCGATCCGCGTCCGCTGCTATTTGTAGACTTGTTTGACTGCGCTGGGCGGATCGGCCAGTTCGAGCTCTGGTACGGCTCGAGCTTGGCGACAGTCGTTGACGGCTTGGACAATGATGACGACGACGATGACGAGTACGATGTTCGTGAGCTGAACGACGGCATGGGTGGCAGGTTGTTGCGCTCGACCTTCACGAACACATCGAAGGACGACGTGAGGTTTCGGCGGCCCTCGTCCAGCATCGAAAGCGAGCCCAGGTTCGAGTACACGGGCGGCGTTGCTGGCTTTTCATTCGGTGATGGACTATTGAGCAGCGAGGAGACGGAATGGCTTGATACTTTCCTTCGGTCCGGGGTCTTGTCGGCTTTCGATGTGGCGGCGTCAGTGGTGGTAGTCGTGGTGTTGGTGGAAGCAGCAGTTTTCTCCTCGTCTTGTTTCTCTACAGCTACGGCAGACGACGGCTTGTCTGCGATCTTAGCTTTCGGAGGCTTCGATGCTGTCGTTGTCGTCGAGGGTGGAGGGCTCTTCGAAGATTCCTGTGATTCAACGACAGCAGATGGCTCAACAGACGACGAAGAATTTTTTTCGGCACTAGGATCGCTCTGCTTTTCATGATTCGTGGATTCGGTTTCAGTTGACGTGGTCGCAGTCGTGGTTGTCGTCGTGTCCGTGACGGTCTTCTCTTTCGGCAGAGGCGAAGAGGCGGCAGCAGGCGGGTCCGGAGATTTGGAACGCGAGGCCGCGCGGGAGAGCTCGGGCTTCTTCTTTACGGGCGAGTCGGACGTGATTGACAACTTTCGCTTCTTCTTGTTCGGCTGCTTCTCCTTCTCGACCACGGGCTTCTTCGTCTCTTGCTCATCGTCACTCGTGATGATCGGCCGAGAGCTCTTTCGCTTCGACGTCGCGAGAACCACGGGTGCGTCCTCCGACATGCTGCTCTTTCGCGTACTCGATTTATTATTCGAAGAAGACGACGCCGAGGAGGTCACAAGCGCCGCTTTCGCTTTCGAGGACGAGCGCGTGCCGTTGTGGAAGTGCTTCGCGTCGTCGATACATGTCGGACAGACGTATGTCGTGTCTTTGAATCGCCCGGAGCTCTTAATCGGCGGCAGACAGCCGATGTGGAACCAGTGATTGCAACAATCGCACGCAAGACTCTCGTTGATGCGCTCGTCGTCCATCGCGTACCAGTTGTCGAACGACTTGCTCCAGCGGATGAAGTGAATCTTAATACGCTCGCCCTTCATGTCGACCTCGGTGATCACAGCGTTGTAAAGCACCTCGTCGTTCTCGACCAGCACCGACTGATTCACTTTGAAGCCCGACTCTTCCGCCGGTGCACTCTTCATCTCCTCTTCGCCGATCGCCTTCGCAGTCGTCGTCGAATTAAACGGCAGGCGGCAGCTACCGCATCGTGAGCCTTTATCGTCCACGACCGCATCCTTCTCTTCATCGTCGTCAGCTTGCTCGGCCTCGCACTTTCGACAGCAAAATCCATTTGGCGCGTTCACCTTCTCGTCGCGGGTGCGTGCACACTTTGTGTGGTAGCCGTCCCCGCACCATTCGCAGAAATGTTCGCAGTTGGAGCGCTCGCAGTGCACGCACGGACGCAGCGTCTTGCTGTACATGACGAAATCGCAGATCTGGCAGCCGTTAGGCGCCAACAGCTTCTTGTTCGCAGACCAAATCTTCGACGACACGACGCCGTCCAGCATTGTCGGGTTGCCGCACTGCTCGCACTCTTTCGCGCTCGATGACGGGGTCGAGCCACCCGCAGTGCTCACGGATCCTGTGGGGGATGCGGATCCGGCCGCAGCGTTCGCCATTGCCACGCTCTCGGCCAGTGACACAGTAACTGCGGCTCCAGGTGTTCTCCGCGTGCTGCCGCCACTCTTCTTCGCGTTCCTGCGCTTCGTTACGGCCGCCTTCGTCGCCTTGTGCTTCGGCATGCGGCCCATGGGCGACTTACTACGGCCGCTCGTGCTTCACGATCCGTTCAGATGAGTTGGCGCCGGTCCGTGGCGTCCACCAACAGACAGTCGTAATGAGCTCTTCGTCGCTTGTTGGGGCTGCTTCACTTGATGGGCTCCAGTGGCAGGCGAGCGAGTGAGCGAGCGTGTCGTGTGTGCGGCGGCTGGGGATTTTTCGCAAGTGGCCCTGCCTGCGTGCTGGTTGCTGGTTCGTTCGTTGTTCGGCCGACCCCCACCCACCTGGAGGCACGTGACTTGGATTCACTATGGGAGGGGGCACGCGAATCCAAAAACACACACTGTCTTTTATTCAAAATTCGAAAAACAACCTTCCCTCCGGACCGGTTCACGCCGAACCGGCCACTAAAAATAGCAACTGGCCACGGACCGCGATCTTCCTTCAACCGAGAATTTTGAGCAATCACCAAAGCGCGTGTGATTGGTCGAAATAGTAATTTTAATGCTGAATAGAGGAAGCTGATTTGCCGAAAATGGAAATAATAGGAAACTCAGACGACCCCACTCTCCCCATCACCTTTTCCTGCGAGCTTCTCTCGCCCGTCCCCCTTTGTTCTTTTGGTGAACGCACACAGGAAATCAGTCAGGAACAGGAGGAATCCATCTTGATGCGTGTGCCTGTACCGGTATCTTGCTTGCTTGGGAGAGCAGCCATATTGGCCAAGGTGGTGAGCTGCAGCTCGAGGCCATTTCGGCCCGAGGTGTCCGTCCGTCCGTCCGTCCATTCGCCCCCACAAAAAGACAGCGCGAGCATCTTATTTGGTGGGCGATTTCCACGCGCGTCACCACCCGCTCTCTCTTAAACAAGCAAGCGCCCGCCCGCCTGCCCTCTCTCTTTCCACGCTCACATTGACAGCACGCTGCTGTCACAAGCTGGGTCACGCACGAGAAAAGCCGAAACGGATCCATACC
>JAADWP010000595.1:0-18740 GCA_023336215.1 Globisporangium iwayamae
CACAGTGCTGGCAATCGAGGAGCTTCGACGTCCAGGGACCGTAGCAGTATAGGCTCAGGCCATGGCGACGGCTATTGCAACACAGTGTCACCGACGACTCGAGGTGGGAACCCCGTGTCGCATGTGTGAGCTGATTCCCCGAGTTAATGTCGTTGAAGTTGCAGTCACAAGTCGTAGGTGATGTTTTGGCTGTTCCTGAACTGGATTCGACTGAACGGATCACGCAAACGATCATACAGACATACCAGCTCAGGTTGGTGAAGTATTACTAACAGCTAGAAGGCATTTGACGGTATGATCCGCAAGTGGCACCTGGGACTGCACAAGTACGACCCGCCCGAGCTACCGGACGTGAGCGAGGAGCAGCAAGGCGGACAAGACGCAGCGGTACTTCTACCAGCTCGTGAAGGACGGCATTTTCAGGTACTCGTTTGCGAACTTGATGTCTGTGTGGGCTTTTGATCTTGATGGTCTTGATGAAGGTCCGTCCGTTTTTCATCCTCGTGTGTGGGCAACAGCCTGCGTAGCAACTTGCATGTAGGCTACTGCAACTGCATGTGAGTCGGCAACAGCCTGCCCGGGGGAGGCGGTAATAGCACCAGCGAGGTCGTACGCCAGTTGATCACAGGCTGGCCCGGGATCAGCTTCGGGATCAGCTTTGGCATGGCGTTAGACTTTTGCCAAGATCTTTCAAATCGTCGTCGGTCGTTACGCACGAACCGAGTCTTAGCACCTTCGAACAGGTAAACCTCCTCATTTCTTGCGCACCCTTTGCCACTCCAGTTGAGTGACCCTGCGTAAGACTACAAGCACATGAAAGCAAGAAGTCGATGTCCATGCTCGTGGTCGTCTACACTTTGTTCGTTTCGCACCGAGAAGGAAGCACACACACAAAAAGACAGACGTTGAAGAGTAGCTCGTGTTGATGCCTCCAGCTCCTCATCGTAGCACACTTTGTACGCAGTGTACACATCCAGCAACAGGTGGCGGAAGTCGTGGAAGTCGTAGAAGTCATCGCTGACGAAGCTATTTTTTTGCGAACGTTATTGGCTTGACCAGTAGGAGAATGTATTGAAGAATTTCGAATATACACACTGTCAATATGCTCAGAAACAGTATGCCTCTCTGGCAATGTTTAGCGCGGTTCCCGTGAATGTAGCTCCCTGATTTATGCCAAAACCAGGATTTCTCTTGCACATGATTCTCTCGCTTCTGCTTCTCACTTCAATACCTTCATGCAACGGAGCAAGACACCCACCGAGCGAGAGAGTACCAGCATGCTAACGGCCGCCCAGCTCGCGGAATTGCGTTGGTTTCGCGATCAAGGACTGCTCGTTAACTTGTGCATTTGAGTCCGCCACACGAAGGAGAGCAACAAGGTCTCATGAAGTCTCATGACCTTCGGGCTCTTGAGGCTCACAGACAGACAAGCGTTGGTAATGCACGTTCTGCCGGGCTCAGCATGCGAATCGCTTGGAGGTTTGAACCAAAAGGAGCTTCCGCATGACAAGCAGCGAGATTAACCCATGGGCATTTCTGAAGGCAGCAGCAAGGAGTGGAACCCTCGGAGAGAGTCAGTCTGGTGTTAAGCTGCGAGGTATTTGAGCGGCTCATCGTAGCAAAAGTGGAAATCAACTGGATGATTCATACTCTTTTTCGAACAAATGGGCAAAAGTGTCGTCACCTTTGGATGCAAAATAAATGTAAACTACAAAACCTTACTCAGCAGCATCAGTTTTCAGAAACGTTCGAAACGCTCTTCTGTGATCGTTGCGTGAGCAAAAGCTGATTTGTGATTTAAACTTCGAAGCTGTGCGCACTACATCCGCGAGCCTCAGGAGCCTCAGGAGCTTCAGGAGCTTCAGGAGCTTCAGGAGCTTCAGGAGCTTCAGGAGCTTCAGGAGCTTCACCGCACATGCTGAAGTGAGGAATTGGGAATCAATGGTGCGAAATATAAAGTTTTGCAGGTAGCCTACTTTTGATTCCCCTTCCCCTCTCCCTCTCTCCTTAATGCTGAAAATTTGCAGGCGCAATCCAGTTTCTGTCACCAAAGAAGCGCGCACGACACGACCATTCGAGAAAAGGCCGCCACGCAAGAGCTCTTCCATTCGAAGGTCAAGAGCTCCGATCGATCGCACAGCCGGACCCCTCGACGACGACTCAGACAGCGCCTTCCTTCCGTAGGATCATCACAGCAGGCACCGGCATCACGACTCAGCACGAGAGAGCGCCATGTCCGAGTACCAGCCCGTGCGCGCATCCGAGAAGCTGCTGAGCCAGAGCCAGGGCCCGACGTACGAGCACAGCACCAGCAACAGCAACAGCACCAGCGGGAACAGCGGCAAGTTCCGCAACACGATCGTGACCACGGATGACCCGTCGTTCTACGACTCGCGCGGCCTGCACATGACCGACTCGTTCTCGGCCAGCGGGCTCAACAACAACTTTAACACCCAGCGTGCGACCGAGATGAAGCTCATGGCGCTCGCGCCGGAGCCGGGGCTCCCCGCGGAACGCCCGCGTGACTACAAGGGTAAATACCGGGTACGTGCTATTTACTAATGCGTATCTGTGTGCATGGGAGAAAGACTGACCGAGTGTCTCATTCCCTTCTTTCTTCTTTCTGTATGTAGCGATGGCCGGGCATCGTGCTCTTCCTGGCGCTTGTCGGCGCGGCGAGCGCGCTCATCACGCTCGGCGCGATCAGCACGAGTGACACGGCTACGAAGAACCAGCAGCGCTACGAGGAAGCGACGACGAACAAGCGCAAGATCAAGGACGGCCTGAACAACACGGACGACATCGTTTCGGACGACGGCCAGGTCGGCAACCCCAAGGCGTACCCGGACATGGGCTGCGAGCTGCCGAACTACCTCAGCAAGAACGGCAAGATCGTCGCGCAGTCCAAGAACGGCACGGAGGTCAACGTCGCAGTCAAGGGCGTCAACTGGTTCGGCATGGAGACGTACGTCGCTGTTTCATGTAGTTGTCGAGCGGCGGCTGGTTCAGTTTTTCTCACATCTATTCTTTCATATCTTACTGATGCTGTACAGTGGCCAGGCAATCCCATTCGGCTTGTGGGAGAACTCGGAGAACGGTACTTCGACGGTAAGTCTTTTTTTTCTTCTTATCTCTCGAGCTTCGCCAGCTTGGGCTGTGGCATGCTGGGCAGTCCTCTTGAGTTGCTAACCCACATCTAAACATTCATATTTGCTGCAGTACGAGATCTCGTCGTTCCTGTCCCGCAACAAGTTCAACAGCGTGCGTCTCCCGGTGTGCATCAAGAGCATTCTGAAGAACGCACCCCCAGATAAGAGCCTCGTCAACATGAACACGAACCGCGCGATGAACATCACGACGTACATCTCGACGATCCAGAGTATCGTCAAGGCACTCGCGTACCGCCACGTGACGGTCATGATCAGTCTCCACACGCTGGACACGAGGACCTCGGGCGGTGCGTGGTACAGTAAGGAGCTGGACGTGACCCAGGACCAGTTCCTCGAAGCTGTGGACATGCTCACAAGCTCGCTCTGCACGTCTGAGTACTGGAACATCCTTGGTCTCGACCTGAAGAATGAGCCCCACGAGTGCTCGTGGGGCGGTGCCGCCCCGGACTGGCAGAAGGGCGCGACGCTGATCGGCAACCGCATGCTCAAGGGTTGCAAGAACTGGATGGCGTTCGTCGAAGGAATCAACAAGGAGCACTCGTTTAAGCTCAATGGCACGGCAAAGTCCTACTTTGACTGGTGGGGTGGTGGTCTCCAAGCAGCAGGCGCGAACCCGGTCGACCTCACGATCGACAACAAGGTCGTGTACGCGCCACACTACTACAACACGGGTGTGAATCCGGCGTGGTACCTGTACGGCGGCGGCACCCAGGGCGCTTCGAATGTGCTGGAGGGCTACGTGGAACTTGACGACTCGACGCTCAAGAACAACGTCGAAGCCACGTTCAAAGACATGTTTGGGTACCTGGCGGAGAAGAAGGACCACGCCGTGATCCTAGGCGAGTTCGCTGGTCTCTACGGCAAGGACAAGCACAAAAAATTAACGACAAAGCGCACGACGGACTTCACGATCGAGGCAATGCTGGACATGAATCTCGCAGGCGGGTACATGTGGTCGCTGAACCCTGAGAGTGCATACCAGTACAACCCGGCTGATACGTACGGCACGTTCACGGAAGGACTGCTCACGGACGACTGGCTCACGCCCAACAAGGTGTTCCTGAACGGCATGGCGGCGATGGACGCTCTGCCGGACCTGCGTGCGTTCCCATGCTTCCCCGAAGAATCGACGTAGCGCAGAAGCTCCTGTGCTGCCGCTACACTACGAAGTTTGTTTTCGACCTTCTTCTCTGCTGATAATTATGTGCAATCGACAACCGACACTTTCGCCAGTACCCGAGCGGAAGAGCTGTCGATGATGGCAAGTTGGGTCAACCTGTCTCGTCCGTCTGTACATTGTCTGGAGAACCCGCGACCTTTTTAATCTTGCACTTCAAGCAGACAGGCAGGCGGATGGATGGATGGATGGGACGTTTGGCCCACGTAGAGCTGTGTATATTGTTCCTCCTTACGGCGGATCTCGTTGATAATAAGAACTGCAACACCAGTGCACTCGTTGGTTGGTTGGCTTGTGGTTAAGCTAGGGATTCTGTCAGGCTTTTCTGTGTGTGGACCAGAGCGTTTTGAGTTGTGCGAGCGAGCAAGCAAATAAACCGAGCAAGCTATCGGAGCGTGGTGAGTTGTGAGCTGTGGAGGTTCTGGGAGCGGCGACAAGTGTGCTGGGCGATTCGCTGGAGCTGAGACTGTTTGACAGGCGCATGAGGTGCAACTCATCTCAGCGATGATTTTTACCATGTTGACTGAATTTCTACTCTCTCTGATGTGTGGCTGCGATTGTGACTCTACTTAATACGTCAGTGACTCGATTGAGCGAAACAAGGTTGATCGGGCTTGATGGCGAAAGTCACCGCGACGAGCGCTATTCACGCATGAGAATGAGCAAGCGGCTCCGAGTCTTCACCTCCTTGC
Organism: Globisporangium iwayamae; assembly: GCA_023336215.1. NCBI lineage: Eukaryota > Oomycota > Peronosporomycetes > Pythiales > Pythiaceae > Globisporangium > Globisporangium iwayamae. Next base: position 5,040 of record JAADWP010000595.1, read on the forward strand.
TTCTCTTAAAGTTACATCTGTTTGCGGTTCTTTTTCATGCGCTCGCTAACTGGACATCTCCAGACGCTAGTTACCTCAATGCTACGTACCTACTCACTCTATCAATCTCACGATCATTTTATCCATCGTCTCTTCTTGTCCCGCCCAACACGTTAAATCTCGCCAACCTCAGCTTCGCCTTCTGCTCTATTCCGAGGACGCCGACGTGCTCGTCGCTGGCACTACAAAGCACGGCAGCGGCCGCAGGTTCGGCATGCTGTCCATGGGCGTGAAGGCGTTGATGAACTCCGTGTTGGGCGTGAGCCAGTCGTCCTTGAGCAGCCCCTCCGTGAACGTGCCCTTGACGTTCGCTGGGTTATACTCGTACTTGCTCTCCGGGTTGAGCGACCACATAAAGCCGCCGGCGTAGCCTTTCTCGAGCATCACGGCGATCGTCTTGTCCGTCGTGCGCTTCGTGGTCTTCTGCGGGTGCGCGTCGTTCGAGTACAGACCCGCGAACTCGCCCAGCAGCACGGCGCTCGTGCGCTCCTCGATCAGGTACCCGAACATGTCATTCATTGTGGTGGACACGCGGCTCTTGAGCGCGTCGTCCGAGAGCTCCTCGTACGTCGAGTAGTCGGACTTCGTGTTCGCGCCGTAGAAGTACGCCTGCGGGGACACGGCCGTGGTGTAGTAGTGCGGTGCCCACACGAGCTTGTTCTCAATCGTGAACTTTGGTTTGGACGTCCCGGCCTTCTGGAGTCCGCCGCCCCACCAGTCGTAGTATGACATCTCTGTGCCGTCGATCGTGATCGTGTGTGTGTCGACTACGCCTTCCACGAACGCGAGCCACTGCGGACAGTTCTCGTGCATGACCTTGGCGATCTTCTCGGCGCCGGCGACAAAGTCGCTCTTCGAGCCCGTGCCCCACTCGGCGTCGTACGGCTCGTTCTTGAGGTCGAGACCGATGACGTTCCAGTATTTGGGGCCGCAGAGCTCCTTCGAGACGATGCCGACGGCCTTGAGGAAGTCGTCCTGCGAGACGCCCAAGCTCTCATCGTACCAGTTGCCGCCAGCCTTGGCGTTCGTGAGCGTATGCATGCTGATGAGTACACCGATGTTGCGGTACTCGAGCGACTGGACGATCGACTGCATAGTTGTCGTGAAGTTCTTGATGTTGATCGCGCGATTACTCTGCTTGTTGATCACGCCCTCGGCCGGCGGGTTGTTCTTCAGGATGTTCTCCACCGAAATTGGCAGTCGGATCGCGTTGAACTTGTTGCGCGACAGGAACGACGCAATCTCGTACTGATAGAAATGAAACAATAGAGTGAGTTCCATGGTCGCATACAGCAAGAATCCTTCATTCCTACGGCTGCACGTACAGCAGTGGTGCCATTCTCCTGGTTCTCCCAAAGCCCGAATGGGACCGCGAGTGATGTCTCCATGCCGAACCAGTTCACGCCCTTGATCGTGAAGGGCACTTCGGTTCCGTTGGCTGCTACCGACAGCAGTTGGCCGTTCTTGCTGATGTAGTTGGGCTGCTCGCATGCTGTTAGGAACAAAGTGGGCTATGTCTTTCAGCACACGCCACCTAAGAGCTCTTTAGCAACCAAATGAGCAGCTAACTCACATGTGGTGGTGTACACCTTCGGGTTGCCGATCTGGCCGTCGTCCGAGACGATGTCGGTGCCGCCGTTCGTCTTGCCGTCCTTGATCGCGCGCTTGTCTTTGGCCGAGAGCTCGAAGTGCTGGGCGCGCGCCACGCTGGCGTCGTGCGTCTTCTGCGCGCTGATTGTGATGAGCGCGATGGCGCCGCCCATGAGCAGCAGCAACAGTAGGATGCCCGGCCATCTCTATAGTTAGCACACCACGATTTCATTAGCAAGCGCGTCTTGTAGTATCCACACCACTACGCAGACTTGCGTTACGTACCCGATACTGGCCCTTGTAGTCGCTCGTCTTCTCACCGAGCGCGCTCTCCTTCTTGATCACGATTCGCATGTGCTGCTGCGGTCCCGTGGGCGACGATGGCTCCTCACTCTTCGAGTACATCGTGCCAAACGCCGGTTCCGAACTGCGTGCAGGCCCAAGTGTCGAGAGTACGGAGATCCGCCAGGCGCTGTCGTCGCGCGGCTGCTGCTGGTACTGTCGGTCGCCGGACGGACGCACGGGCTCCGAGTTGCGCAGCGCCTGCGAGAGCGTGACCTGCGACTGGTCCATTTTTTGTCTGAATCTCTCTCTCGCTCAGGTGGCGAGGTCAGGAGGGATAGAGCTTCGAGGACGCGGAGAGCGAGTTGGCGGACAAGCGAGCGAGTGCGCGACAGGAACCAGAGAGTGTGTGGACGCCTCTTGTCTTATCAAGCGCGTCTATTGGTCGGTCGTTGGGATGTGCGGTCTGCGATATCGGCGTTGCACAGAGCACTTGGCGCACACGCTCGTAGAATGTGCTTGGAGCCGATAGTGATGGAGCGGGTGACCGATAATAGTATCGGCACGACGCGCCAGATGGTGGCACCGGACCGGCCTTTACGCGCACAGGCAATAGAGCTTGAGGCGGGAGAAGGTTCGGTCGTGACGACTGGACGAACGGGATCAGAAGCTCCGAGCGAGCGTCTCGGGAGAACGCGGGTGGTGCCTTGCGTTGGTCGCGCGCGTGTGTTTTCCCAGAATGTGCCCATGTGAGTGAGGTGGCAGCGCGGCAACTTTTGAGTCGAGGCGCTTTACCGGAAAAGGCAATTTCCATTTTCGGTTTCCATTTTTTTTCGAGGTGTTCCATGCCAATTGAGCGTGAATGACATGAGTTTCGCTGTGGGAATGCACTTTCGGGGTAGAAGGTGAGCTATTGTAAAGACTCGAAAGCATTTTCGACTAAAATGCCTTTATCCTTTCTGACATACTTTTAGCGATGTGTCGCTAAGCACTGATGTGAAACAGTAGTTTGAATCGGCAAACGGCTCCAAGAGTTTCAACAAAATGACAAAAGCCAGTTGCTCTTTCATGATAGTCAGTCATTCACTTGCTCAGAGTTTTGCTGGGAACAAGCGAATGAATCTGTCAAGCAGAACAGAGAGCGGACCAAGAACGCTTCTTGACAGAGCTCCATTGCGCATTCGCGCCGTGACCACTCCACCTTACCCCCACCCCACTACCACCACCGCCTCTCAGCATTTGAGCACTCAGGATGAATGTACTGCTTGTTGATCGATGCAGTTTGATAGCGATCTCCCTCAGCGCTCACTCCGCACAGGAGCAGACCAAGATGCCTTCCCAACTGCACACTGATCGCCCCAGAAATCCTGTGCAAACAACCGAAATCACGCGCAAGAAATCATCGCTGACATACAACTCTTGCGCCTGTGAAAAGATCTCATCCACGAGTCACCAAAGCATGCTTTCGTCCCTCTTTACTGCCAAGCACAACTCCCAAACCAAAATAGGACCAATCTAACATTTCACCTCGCTCACGCTGAGTGCTTGTCCGTGTGAGAGCAAGAGCGTGAATGCGCCGCTCACCTCAAGGTGCTTCGAGCCGCACACAAAAGCTCTTACTTATCAACGAGATCCGCCTCAAGAGCGGAAGCAACGTGCACAGCTTTACGTGGTCGAGCGAATGCCTCATCCACTTGCTTGCCTCACTGGAGCACAAATATGTATTTGCCATTGCGGACAGCTCTTCCACTTTGGCTATGTTGGTTGTCGATCGCACACAATTACCAGTAGAGAAAGAGATCGAGGGTGTCGAAGCGCAACAAGCGCGCTTTTGCCCTCGCGAGAGCACAGAAACGGACACAGGTCCGGCAGAGCGTCCATCGCCGTCATGTCGCTCAGAAACACCCTGTTGGGCGCGAGTTAGCCGTTCGTGAACGCACCGTATCCGTGTCGGTGGGGCGAGATGAAGTGGCGATCATCAAAGTCAACTGAAGCAATCTTCATCATCGGCGATCTGGCTGTTCTGACTGGTTCAATCCTCGTTTCAGTGACCGTACTGAAATTGCAGCCGTTTTTCGGAGTGGGCACTCTTTTGAGTCAGCCACTCACATTCTGCCACATCACTTCGTAAAAAAAACTCCGCTGGATATTTTTTACGCATTTTGGTTTTTACGCGTAAATACTCAAACTTTTTGGCTTTTCTTGCTTCTTCTGCATCAAAATTTCCGGCTGCATCAAAAAGCTCGCTCGCTGATACAAATCCCCCCAAAAGAAACAGCGCGAGCTGGTTGAAGCAATTCGAACGAGCTCAAGCGACCGACGCCTCGCGCGCGTGACGACCGGGCAGAGCAGTGGTAGCAGTGGCAGCAACAGCAGGACAGCAGATAGAGAGCAACAACAGCAGGAGATAGTGGACATGAAGCGCACGTGCGGATGGAGAGCGGGCGTCGCGCTCTGCGCCCTTGCCCTCGCAGTCGCGGGCGTCACCGTAAACGCGGACGCGGAGAACCACGAGGTTCGTTGTCTATGATTTCTATGATACTTATAGACGCATCGGCTCTATATGGAGACTAATGTGTGTCTATGTGTATGTGTGAACATGTTTGTAGTATGGAGAAAGCGAGCAGGTAGTGATCTGGGTGAACAAGATCGGTCCGTTCAACAACCCGCAGGAGACGTACACGTACAACTCGCTGCCGTTCTGCAAGGCGCCTGGCATGGAGGAGCCCGAGGCGCACGCACTGGGCATTGGTGAGATTCTAGAAGGCAACGAGCTCTTCAACTCGGGCCAGCACGTGGAGTTTGCGGTCGACACGGGCCGCATCACGCTCTGCGAGCAGACGCTCTCGGATTCGGACGCGCTCAGGTTTGCTGCTGCGGTGAGTCTTCTCTTGGCGACTGGATTAATGTAGTCTTGTGAAGGTGGTGATATAATTAACCTGTTGTGGTTACTTGTGTGTGCAAAAAGGTGGACGAGCACTACTGGTACCAGCTGAGCATCGACGATCTACCCGTGTGGGGGCTCGTGGGGAAAGTGATGAAGCCAAACGACGACCCAGAGTACCTCAAGCAGGTTCGTTTGCTGTTTGATGCTTTACTATTGCTGCATGTATGAGATTTTTCTCATTACGCTTGTTGATTGCTGTTACCTTTTGTTGTTGCTGATGATCACAGTTTCCGGTGGGCACGCGCGTGCTCTACACGCACAAGAAGTACTCGATTTCGTACAACGGACCAAACATCATCCACGTGAACCTGACCTACTCGGACGTGCTCACGGCCATCACCTCGAACCAGTACGTGTGATGTGTACCTACCTGTCCATGAATTCCTTGCTGCACGTATGTATTCTGACCTTCTGTCGTGAATGTGTGGTCCGTTAGGCGCGTGGAGTTCACGTACGAAGTCATTTGGACGCCAACGAATATCCGCTTTGAGAACCGCTTTGATCGCTACCTAGAGGATGAGTGCGTCCCGCTTGCGCATGCTCTCCACATTACATATTGATGGATGATGATGCTGACGATTTTATGTATGCTTTGCTGTTGTCAGGTTCTTTGAGCACCAGATCCACTGGTTCTCGATCTTCAACTCGTTCATGATGGTGATCTTCTTGTGCGGACTCGTCGCATTGATTCTGCTCCGCACACTGAAGAACGACTACGCCAAGTTTGCTGAAGACGATTCCGAAGAGCTCATGATGGACGGCAAGAGCTCGTTGCTCAAGGACGACTCGAACTCGGGCTGGAAGCTGCTGCACGGCGACGTGTTCCGCGCACCACCGTATCTGCTGCTCTTTTGTGCGCTCGTTGGCACTGGCGCCCAGCTGTTGGTGCTCTCGATCTTCGTTGTGCTCATCTCGATCGTGTCGTCGTTGTACATGCAGCCTGGCGGAATCGTCTCGGTCGGTCTGACAGTGTACGCGTTCTCGTCGCTCGCGAACGGCTATGCCAGCGGAGCGTTCTACCATCAGTTTTTCTATCCGCGTGTGTCAAAGGACTGGATCCGAGCGATGTGCCTGTCATCAAGTCTGCTGCCGACAGTGATTTTCATCACGGTCTTCTTTATCAACGCGCTCGCGATTGCGTATGGAACCACGTACGCGATCCCGTTCGTGACGATCGTGCAGGTGATTCTCGTGTGGTTCTTCGTATCGTGTCCGCTGGCTGTGCTCGGAACAATCCTGGGCCGTCACGGTGCCGCGAAGAGTGGATTCCCGTGCCGCGTAAACAAGTTCCCACGCGAGATCCCGGAAGCGCGATGGTACTTGCGCCCGCCAGTGATGATCATGCTCACGGGCATCCTACCGTTTGGCTCGATCTTCATCGAGATGTACTTCATCTTCGCGTCGTTCTGGAGCTACAAGTTCTACTACGTGTACGGCTTCATGTTGCTGGTGTTCCTGATTCTGGGCATCGTGACGCTCTGCGTGACGATCGTGTGCACGTACTTTTTGCTCAACTCGGAGAACTACCGATGGCACTGGACTTCGTTCGCTGCTGCGGGAAGCACGGCGATGTACGTCTTCATCTACGCGATCTACTTCTACTTCTTCAAGACCAACATGTCGGGTTTCCTGCAGACGTGCTTCTACTTCGGCTATATGTAAGTTTTGGGCTGCGTTGCAGCTTGAGATTGTTTCGACTCTTTCATGGAGGGCTCACACTTGTCTGTCGTACTTTACGTGCGTGCTTGCTTATAGGGGACTGTTCTGCTTTTCGTTCTTCATCATGTGCGGCACGATCGGCTACCTCGGCAGCAGCGTGTTCACGAAGCGCATCTACCGAAACATCAAGTGCGAGTGAGTCAAGCAAGACGTTTGCAATTTAAGATGCAGTAGGTAAAGAAAAAAAGGGAGAAGCTTGTTGATGCTATAGACCAGTATGAAGAAATTTCAAGGGATCGAGCGAATGGAGACCAAGCGGCAGTCGTAGAGCAAGATCCGTGAAGAAAGCAAGAGACCATCATCGAGGCATTAGTGAAGATTTGTTCAAGCTCGTTTAGGTATGTTGCGTGTGAATACAGGTACAGATTACATACATTTACAAGTCTACACTGCCAGTCTCGGATGTGATTCCCGTTCATTGGAAGAACGACTCAGCCACCTGCACCAGTGCCTGCAGTGTGCCTGCAACCATGCCGACGACGCCAAACACGATGATGCCGTAGTGGAAGACCCTGGAGCCCAGCGAGAGCGAATGCTTGTGCAGCTTGATATAGAGCACGGGCGGGATGATGATCGCCAGCATGCTCGAGCCCACGGCGCCGAAGAGGCTGATGAGCAGGCTGACGTCCGGGATGCAGATCGCGACGATCATGAGGCTCGTGCAGATCATGGAGCGGAAGATCGTGCGGTTGCACTCGTACTGGGATATGTTGAACATCCGCTCGAGGAAACGAGGAAGTCTGGAGCGCTGAGAGGGTCTCACGGTGACTTCGTGTCGTCTGCCTGATGTGGACGCAATGGCCACTCTGAAGTGACCATTTTCAGCATCGGAGGATGCATTCCCGAGAGTCGAAGCTCCGTTCACTGGCTGAGCGAGATCTAGGTCAACTCCATTGCCTCGCTGAGGGTATCGGCGCCGGTGGTTCAGCGCTGTGTGAGGAAGCGCTGCGGGGCGCATGATAGAGCCTGGACGAGAGAGCGATTTCTCGAGCACCTCGATCGCGGGGTAGAACTGAATCGGGAACGACAGCAAGCACGCGAACGCCAGCAGCCCATTCGCCTACATAAGTGTACAATACGATGGGACAAGACACTGTGAGTCAACACATCAGCCAACAGCTTGTGAGTTGAGCTCATGATTCCTTACCGCCGTGACACCCCAGCCTTCGCAGTAGTCGTGCAGCACGGCGGTCATGCTCCCGTTCGTGATGCGGCCGAACGCGATGGTAGGCACCTCGCCGATCACGAGAAAAAGCACCAGAATGAGCAGCATGCAGAGCGCCAGCACGCGCGGGAATAAGTGCGGAGAGCTCATCTCATTCTGAATGGGCAGAATGAGCCCGATGCCTTCGAAGCTGTAGACCGCAGTGCCTGCGAGATACACCCAAGCAATTGTTAGACAATAGTTTTCAGCATGTGCTCGTCTCAGAGCATGTAAATGCAGTGCTCGCTCACCGTAGAACTCGGGGAACGCAGTCCAGTCGACGTGCACGGGCTCGACGCGCGGCTTGGTCGGGTTTGCGTAGTAGTCAAGCGAGTAGTAGAAGACGATCGCGATCCCAGACACCACCGCGACATTTGCTGTTGTATCGAAGACACACAGGAAACATTGTCAGGACTATAAATTCGAGAGCCCAGTCAATCAAGACGGTCGAGCAAGGCCAGAAGCGTACGTACCCAGACTCGAGAACGGTGTGATGCGCTTGAGCGTGCGCACCCAAGAGAGCAGCAGCAGGATTGGGAAGATTGCGAGGATCAGCTGGCGCTCGTGAATCACGCTTTGCAGTCTGGTGACACAAGAGTTTCAAACAAAGTCAAACAAGCAAAAATGAGTGACTGTGGTGCGTCTGCACAAATTCAGAGTCGTCAGGCAATGTGTCCATACTTTTCCGGCAGCACGACGTGGATGTTGGTGGCAACGAACGTGAAGTAGACGCAGCAGATGCCCAGCTGCGTGCCCACGAGGAAGACGTCGATGAGCAGCTTGCCCTTGGGGCCGAGGATCTCGCGCCCGACGTCGCCGAAGGACATGCGCGTAGTCGGCGCCACCGCGCGCTTGCAGTAGAGCAGGAGGTCCATGTTGTACACCGACACGAGTGCCTATGGCGTGGACACGCAAGGTACAAGTATGAGCCATTAGATTAGTGTTTGGGTCGACCAGGTTGGCCTAACACGTGCATGAGACGTACCACGATGATGAACACGACGGGCGCCGCGTGGATGCCCGTCTGCGAGAAGCCGTTAGGTAGCGACATGGCTCCGGGGCCGATGTTACCCTTGCACAGGTGCACGACGACCGCGAGGATCGAGAGCTTCTCGCGCATTGATACATTCGCTCGGCCGTGACGCGGCGGTACAGCAGCTGAAGCTTCGGAGCCAATGGAACCAGAAGCATTGGTACTGCTAAAGGAGAGCGAGTCGGGCGAGTCCATGGAGCTGTTGCCTGTGCGATTGTGATTGGCTCTAGTCTTGCTGTTCATGACGTGCGGCTGCCTCTGGTGCTTGCTCTTGTGCTGCTGGTGCTTCTTGGGCGAGCGGTGAGGCCACAGCAGCTCGTCGTCTTCTGAGAATAGCTCGCCAGTCTCCTGCCCCCCATTCCCATTCACACAACGAGCTCCAGTCGCTGCCGTTGGATCTTTTCGAGCTTCCGGCATGTGAATGCCGCTCAGTGAGCGGCGGTGGTGATGACTCGACGGTGGCATGGCACGATTACCATTGTCATGACATCTGCTGCTTTTGCTACTGCTGCGGCCGTTGACCTTCATTTCGTCACCACTAGTCGAGTGCTCCTTCCGGTCGCTGTTGGGGCGAGGAGTCGAGGGGGCGCTGCTGCTGTTTGCAGAAGTGGGCGATGACATGGCGTCCGTTCAGGAAGACGGCGCGAGAGAAACCACCCCTCCTGAAACTGAAGTGTCGGCAAATAAAAACGAACGCATTGCGTGCGTGTCATAAGCAGATGTCAAATGTTGCACGAAGGTCGCGCGAAAGAGCGAATCAGATTCTTTTTTCTCGCGTAGCGCTAATGTGGTCCAAACATGGGTACACGTTGCCACTCAAGAGGATTTGCCTGATAACTAGGTTGGCGACATCTTCACACCACACTGCTTGCAGCCACAGCATGACACTCAGAACACATTTAGCGAACGCAGTTCCTGCATTAGACAGTCAGGCGGACAAAGAGCACATGTGTGAGTGAGTATACTTGACGAGACGACAGACTCCCCAATGAGTTGTCAGCACCCACGTACGAGGTTCATCACGATGCGGTTCCACGACTCCATGCTCTTCACGAGCTGCCGCCACTGGGTCTCGGCGTCGTTCACGCCGGCCTTTGCGCGCTTGAGCTCCTTCCGCTCCTGCTCCATCTGCAACACATATTCCCCAAAACGTTAGCTCGTGCATTCAAGCATCCAGGTAACGCTAGCGCATGTTCAGGCAACGCACCATTTTCATCAGCGCGTTCACTTCATCAGACGCGGCGCTGTCCAGGGCGCCGCCAACTTCAATGGGCTCGTGGTCTTGTGACGTGACCACCAAGTGCGAGAGTCGCTCCGACAGCTGGTCGTAGAACGTGTTGCTGAGCTCCTCAATGCGAGTCTTTGGCGGCACGCGCACCTGTTCCTGGTTGGCCTGCAGTCCCGAGACGAGGCGTGGCTTCTTAGCACCACCGCCGCCGGCTGTCGTCGTTCTCGTTGGAGATGCGTGGCGACTGCTACTCGAACTGCCTTTACTGTCGCCCAGTGAGCTGCTCGAGCCGCTGCGCGTGCGCGTGCGCCAGATGCTCGGCGTCACGGGCATCGTCTGCGTAACGTCAACGCCGCCTTCGTGTCCAGTCTCGAGCGACAACTCCTCTTTGTTCACGAAGCGGAAGTCCACGTTGCGCGTGAAGATGAGCCCACGGAACGCGTACCTTCGCACGCTGCGCAGGCATTTCCAAAGCGTCGCGAACGCGGCTTGTGAGGTCTGTCAGAAAGACAGTCACATTCAAAGGACACATTCGTTGACCGTCACTTAGCACCAACACGTCCTTTCGAGATATACACTGGCTTAACAAGTGGACAGTTGAGGTGGACACCTACCTTAGATGAGCCGATGTGGTACTTTTGCTGCGAGTACTCGATGAGCACGTGGTGGATCTGCGACGCGCCGACGTACGAGAGGACGAGCGTCTGCGCGTCCTTGCGGCGCAGCAAGAAAGTTCCTTCCTCTTTCCCTCTATGGACAGACAACAGAACACAACGGACAAGGTTAAAAACCTAGGAACGGAGACATCGCACGCCACACAAACCAGCCCTGACATCAACAACGCACCCGAGGATCTCTTCCGTGCGCGTGCGACCGATGCTTCCCGCGAAGAAGCGCCACGCAAGCTCGTCGTTGACGCGGTCGTGCGCCGCCTTCTCTTTCTGCAGCCTCGCTTCATCGAGCTCGTTGTCGCTCTCGCCCTCATCACTGTCACTTGCATTATGACGGATAGCTAGTTCGTGACTCGCCGGCTTGCTCTCACCTTCATACTCCTGATCTCCGTCCTCATGCTCATGCTCTTGTTCGCTTCCTTCACCATCGAGTCGTTTCTCGTTCGCAAATGGGAACGTGTACGTCTCCGGGTCCGTCGCTTCGACCTCGTCTTCCGTCTCGTCGTTCGCGACAAAGCTATCGTTTGTCGCGCGCAGGTAGACACCTTTGTTGTTGCCCAGGATCCAGTTGCCACCGTAATCGACGGCCTTTGCAGTCGCTCCTCCTTTCTGACGTGGCGGCCGCTGAGCCTGAGAAACATGTTCTTTCTCTTCAACGTCTCCACCTTCAGTGTTCTCGACAGGCCTGAGGTTCTCGTCGCGAGGCACTGTCGTGATCGTCTGCGTCGGGATGCGCAGCAGCGACGCAGAGAACTGGTGCAGCGCGTTGTCTGTCTGCACGACCTCCAGCGGGACGCTCGTGCGGTTCGCAAAGATGCCCTGTCCACTACACCATTAACTACAGGCCATAAAAACTAGCGTCATGAAGGTGCTCGTATGCAATCGCACCTGGAAAGCCGAGTCTCTCGAAGCCTGTGCCTGCTCGGCGAGGTCCCTTGCATTCACGATGAACTCAACCATGCGCTCGAGCGCCTCCATCACGGCTGGGTGCTTGTCGTTCTCGCCAAAGTTCGAGCGCCCGACCGTCCACATCCAGCCCTTGTAGCCGGCATTCTGCAGTCCCAAGCCCAGTAACAAGACAATAAGTATTCAGACGCCACTCAACACCACAACCACCTTAGTCAATGGCATACCCTCACTTACCCTAGCGTAGGATGCGATGTCGTCACTCGTCATGACGCGCTTCTGGAGCAAATCGGCCTTGTGCGAGAGCAGGAAGAACGGAATCTCCTTGGCCGACGTGTACTTGGCGAGGCAGTGACGCCACTTGTCGATCGCCGCGATGGAGCTCACGCGGTGCACGTTGAAGACGAAGAAGATGCCGTCGAGGTCCTCACAGATGAGCGAGTGTAGCGCCGAGTTGCGCACGTCCACCTCGGCGCTCGAGACGTCCCAGATATGCAGTAGCACCTCCTCTTCCTCGTCTTGGCCGGGTTTGCTCTTGAAAGACAGCGAGTGCACGTCCACGCCAATCGTGGGCGAGTATTGTGACGGGTACGACCGCTGCAGCCAGCGCCGCACGATGCTCGTCTTGCCCTGTATATCGTAGCAAATGTCAATGACACCAACACCATCCAGGTTTGATACTAAAGTATCAGAAATGACTGTGAGTGTAAAGTACGCACCACGGCGGACCCGCCCACGAGTGCGATCTTGAGCTCGCGCGTGTCGTCGAGGCCGCTGCCATTCGCCCCTCGTCCTCTGCGGGACTTGGCTCGCGCGCTGTCACTCCCTTGCGAGTAGTCGGCCATGATCGCCGGCTGCCGGCGCGAGAAGAGCGACGAGCCCGCGCTCTCACCGAGGAACGTGGACGAGATCATCTTCATCCACTTGGCCGTCGCGTCTTCCATTTCCTGCGCCAGCGTGTGTCCGAAGCCGCCGAGCGCACCACCTGCAGTAGCTACATGCGCATTAGACGTGCCATGCGGGCCTGGCTGTCCTGACGCCTGGGGCGCGCCGGGCTTGGCTGGAGTGTGCGCTGGAGACGCCATCGCCTGCGATCGCAGCGCTTTAGAGTGCGCGTTTGGGAAAATGGAGCGTAATGTTAAAGTCCGCCGCAGTTCATAAGTACCAGTAAACTGAATTTACCCGAATCTGAACGGTACTTTTAAACTCATGTGGAGCCACTTTTCTTGTTGCTCTCTGCTGTCGGAGACCTCACTCCATTGGTTTCTTACGAAGGAAATGAGAGAACACACGGCGCCAAGCGCACCTACTATCAGAACCTCAAAGAGAGCGTCGCAGTTGCAGCCCAGCGAATCAAATTCATTTGATACATGAGAGAATGTCACTCGCAGGACCAGCAGCTCTATTATCAGGACGACACCTGGGTCAATAAGAACATGACCCCAGCAAACATGTGGCTGGATGCGAAAGGAAATGGCGGGCGCAGGGCAAAGGAGAGAGATCGATTATCTGCCACATCGGCTCCAGCGTCGGATTCGGACGGCGCGAAGCGATCTTCAGCGGGACAAAGGCGTTAACTGAGTCCAACTATTACTCAGAAAAGAACTCCAGGATGTTCCTCGGTTGGCTAAAGAAACGCGTGCTTCCAGCTGTGCCTCCAGGCTCTATTCTCATGTTCGACAGAGCAACCCACATGACACTCACAGACGAACTAATGCCATCAAAATCGTCGTACACGAAGCTACAATTCAGCGAATGGCTACAGCCTAAGGGCATCTGTGACAATGGAGCAGCAACAGTTGAGCAGCGTGGAGCTTACCGATGACCTCGGTCTCTACCTCCGAGAGGTGATGCAGTTTCTTCCTCTCTCTCGCGCACAACCGTCTGGATCAGCGTTTTCTGCTCGATCCCGGCCATGAGAGCGTCGGTGCGGCTCTTGAAGCTAGAGTAATGTTCACCTGTCAATCACACGTGCCCACCTTGTGTTTCGTCTGTCTGCGTTGAATGGGATGGGGTACGCCCGTGCCCACGGTGATCAGCCGCGGCAGAGGATCTGCCGACCCCGACGCCCAGCCCCCAGCC
>JAADWP010000596.1:0-18724 GCA_023336215.1 Globisporangium iwayamae
GTTGCCTGTTTGGACATTTACGTGCATGTCTTGTATCGATATGCAGGTTCATACAACTACAGCGAGAGGGCCGGCAAGAGGAACGTTGAAGACATTGCAGTCTTCTAAGGAGGATGCATCACTGCCGCCTTCGCTGCACTCGCCTCTCACTTGAGAGGCACAACGATTGTCCTTCTGACGACGAACGTATGGTGCCCCACGCCCCAGATCTGCGATAATTTCACCGTCTCTCTCTCTCTCTCGACAACTGTGCGGTGCGCTCAGCAGGAGCAACCGCCAACCAAGTGTGCTAAGTGAGCCTCTCAGCGTCAATGCTTCACGCAGAATGACTCACTTCTCAAGTTCCTCACTTTGTCGCAGTCACTCTGAAGACACACTTTCGCAAAGCGTTCAGCACTCACCACCGAGAGCGCAATGGGGACCACAAGAGCCACGACAGCCGCAGTCTTGGCGCTGGTGCTGCACACGACTCACGGCGTCCAGGGTTCAGACAACGTGCAGGCTCACGTCTACGCAGCCAACACTACTAGCACTGAGGGAACTGCCACTACAGCAGTAACGAAGACCCCAGAGAACCCCCCGACGCTCAGTTGGTTCCCACTCGACCCATCGCAGTTCCAGATCGCATCATGCGCGCTGTGGACATGGGAGGTGACCCGCTCGGAGAATTCGTCGTCGTTCTTGTCGCTTTGGTTAACCAAATGTTTCATCTTTGGAGGATGCTCACAAGAATCTTGCTATCTTCTTGAGCAAATGAGAGAGAAAGCAAAGAGATAAGCTTGCTCAGGATCGTTCTTCACGCGGTCTACTCTGCTCGACGATAATGGCGCCACGCACGAGAGAACCGGTTCACGACTACGAATTATCACAATAAGTGCGAGATCAGGGGGGAAAGACTCCAAGATCCCGGCCTTGCTTCAAAACTGCGTTGACGCCCACGTGTCAACATCCTATCTGCATCAAATGGTGAGCACATTCTTGCACTATGAACCAAACAAAACGAAGACGCTCATGGACAAGTAATTATGAAGCCGGGCAAGGTGGCAAAGAGGGTCGGTATCCCAACAAGAAGACGTTTTGCGAGCGACTTAGCCACATGAAAAGCAAGCAGTCGCTGCTGCTCGCACGGGGCGAGAGGCAATGCGAGTCGAAGCTCTTGGCGTCCTGCGGTTTCCTGACAGCGGTGGAGGTCTGACTTCTTCGCTTGGCAAGCTCAAAGGTTTGCTCCGCCTCACGACCTGCCCCATCGATATCTGCGTGTTTGTAAGTTGTTATCTTGCTGCCAATTGTTGATCTTTTATGAGCTAAATCCGTTGTGTATGTGCGTGTGCTACTTCCTTGTCTTCAGCTTGCTGAAGAGCTCGTCACTGCGAAGCGAGACCGGAGCGAGCCTGTGCGAGTGATCGTGGACAGCCGACAGTCTTACATACCCACCGTGGCAGTGAAGGACCGTACCCAAGAAGTGACGAAGCAGCAATGGTCGGTGTTTGCCCTCCTCGCTGAGGCAGGGATCGAAGTCTGCTTCGACACTCGATCTGCCAAGATGCACGAGAAGGCACGCACGCACTCGACACTTTCTGCTGCGCTCGCCATGTCTTCTTTTCTACGAACAATATTTGTATGTTGTGCAGTATTGTGTTCTGGACGGCTTCGTCCTAGCAGTGAGGTTATTCAACTGGAGCGAGCGCACCATCTCAAGTAACAAGGGATTTATCGTCGTACACAAAGGGACTTCCTCACGTAAGAATGGTAGCTCTTCAACGTTCGAGCGATATTGACACCGTTCTTTAACGGAAATGTTGATACTTCGGTATCGGCACCGACGGATCGTATCCCCATGAGAAAGAGTGCCAATGCTACTGACATCTTCAAGAGTAGCTCTTCAATAGAGCCTCCAGTCACCAGCGGCTCTTGCGTGTGCTAAACTGTAGTGGATGGAGTCGCGATCCGAGTGTCTTGTGTGCAAGGCTGGTATCAATGCCGAGAATGTGATCCCCGCGTACGGCCACGGCGTCGAGTCTGCAGATCCACGGTGCGTGTCATTTGTCGTGTGCTGAGGCTCTGGTTTTCATTCTTTTCTATCGAATCGAATCGACTTCGTATCGATACGCAGGATGTGGCCTTCATCCGCCGACGTACTGCGCCATGTCCTTGGTCGCCCGCGCGAGTGTGAAGGGATCATCACAATCGTGCACCACTGTTGGTTTCGCACACCCGCATGTCGCATAATGTCGAGGAAACGGGCATTTGCACACACGCCTCTTCGCTTGCGGACAGGTTGGCGCCGCGAGCGATCCTTCCTTTGTGCGGTACCGGGACGTACGGTACGCTTGCTTGCGCAAGTCCGCCCATGCTATTCCTGTATTTGTAGCAAGCAAGTGGCTGGTCGCTTCACCTCCGGCATCACATCACTTGCGCATGTGCAAGTGCGAGGCGCAGACGCCAATTTGCCTTGCAAGCGACAACACGTGAGCCAACCAGCCAGCTCAGCACCATCAGAACGGAACGACCTGCTGGCTATAATGGAGCACGACAGTCAGGAGATCCGCCTGTGCGCGCTCGTACTGTCGGTGGTCGCGTTCTTTCTCTTCATCGCGGCTGAGATCGTGCATGAGGAGCGCAATGCACCGTCGCGCGGCGTGCTGCTGCTCGTGGCCATCGGCGCGCTTGCATTCGCGTGGATCGGCCCGCTCACGCTGCTCGCCGGCACGCTGCGCTCTAAGGCGTTCCAGTGGTGGCAACCGTTTCGCGGCGGCGCCGAGTTTGTGTGGATGCAGGCGTTCGGCTGGTGCTTACACATGTTCGTGCTCACCGGCGCCGTGGTTGTGATCGCGAATGTACAGGTGCCAAAATGGTTCCAGGGCCAATACCTGCTACTCGGTGCTATGGGCTTCATGGCGCAGATCCTGCTCAACTTGAGCATCGGCTGCTTCCGCGAAGTGGTGGGTGGGGACGAGACGGACCAGGGTCGCGCGTTTCAGTTCCCGTTGACGACCAAGGCTGTCGTGAGTCTGCTCGTGTCGGCGTCTGGCACGCTCATGTTCGTGTGCTATGACTTGTTCTCGCATCTCGGCCGATCGCCCGTGATGGTCGCGCTCGGATGCATCGAGTTTATCGTGTCGGCGCTCGTAATCCACGTGCTCTATGGCTGTGGCGAGATTCCAGGTTTCCGCATCTGGCAGCCGTTTGAAGGCGAGAAGACATTCCTGCTGCTTCAGTATCTCGGCTGGCAGCTCTTTGTGTTCACGATCGGTGGCGCGTTGAACGTCTTTTTCAGCGCGGATGACCAGTCCGGGTACGAGAGCTCAAAAGGAACAGGAACGGCAATCGGAGCGATGGGGATGATGTCGCAGGTGCTACTGCTCGTGTCGCTCCAATACTTTGACGGGAGCTCAACCAAAGCCGAGAGAAGAAGCCAAGGTGAAGACCAGCAAGAAAAGGAACATGCGACTTTTACCGGCAGCCACGACGCAACCAAGATGCGGAAGCGCCCAGCAGAAGTGTACGTCGCAAGTCTGCTTTGCGTTGGCGCGCTCGGTGTCGGCTGTCTTTCGTACGCGACCAGGGCAAAGATCGGCGTGCTGCCGGAGACAGCGGTGCAGTTCTTTGTCGCGCACGACAAAGTGGGCTGGATCATTAGCTTGTCGTCTCTCGCGATCGCAGCACCGATCGCCAACATGGGCGGCGTGCGATCGAAACCAGCGTACCTGTGGTGGCAACCATTTCAGGGCGGCACCAAGTTTGTCTTCTTGCAGACCATTGGCTGGCTTTGGTATGGCTTTTACCTGGCGCTGGCGATCGTGTTGTGCATGAACAGCAGCAAGTTTGGTGACGTCGCGGCGTGTCTAGTGCTAGTCGTGGGCTCGGGTGGCGCTGGTGCAATTGCCATGTCGCTCTCATACTTCCAGTCGTCCAAGGCTTCCAAGACGGTTGATGACAATGACCGAGTGAAGTACTCATACTGGTGCGATGTGATCAAGGGCGAAGTGACCATGGTGATGCTGCTCTCGCTTTCGTCGACGCTCTTCCACATGCTGGTCGACTACTTCCAAGACCAGATGCTGCCGTCGATCAGGGCGTTTTGCCTGGTGCTCGCGATGGCTCTATTCGTCTTGGCATCGACAGTCTCCCACTTGTCAGGACGGAAGCTGTACTCTCAGTTTCAGTTGTGGCAGCCTTTTGAAGGAGGCGATCGGTACGTCATCCGCCAAGCTGTTGGCTGGGCACTGGTTGGCGTGCAGCTCCTGTTCGACTCGCTTCTGCTTACGCTCATATCACAGGCTCTTCCATTTGGAGTGCTGAGCCTGCTTGGAGTCTTTGCAGTGGCACCGCAGGCACTGATTCTGTCATCGGTCCAGTACTTCCAGCCATCCCAGCCCAATGCAAATGCCCAAGCGAACCGGATGGCATACAGAAGTGGCTGGCAAGCTCGAAACTGGAGAACACTGACCCAAAGTTCCACATTAAAATGGCACGCGGGGTCGAACGTGTTTGTCGTCTTTGGCTCGCTGTGCCTCTTTGTCAGCGCCGAGATCCTGGGGAGCAGAGGATCGTCCTTCCAGCGTGCCGAGGAAGTGCTGTATCTCTTCGGTTGTCTGCTGTCGAGCTACGGCATCGCATTCACGCACTGCATCCTCGGTCCGAAAGTGCACTCGACGTACCGTGTCTTCCAGCCATTTCGAGGGGGGATCAAGTTCATCACGTTCCACGGCGCAGCGTGGACAGTGGTCTCAGTTGCGTGGGCTCTGTCGATGACTGCGATCTACTGGAGTTCGGTGTTCTTCGAGATCCCGGGGATCCATCTCATCACGGGTCTACTGTACATTGTGCCGCAGTTGATCTTGCTCTACTCGATTCCACTGTTTCGGCCAACTGACGAGCAAAGTGCCAGCGGTGTACAAGGGAAAGAACGACATAGCGAGCAGAGTATCAAGGCTGAAGACCTCGCGAACCAGTTCTTCGTCGGTCGGCTGCTGGGCTTTGCCGGATGCGCAGTCTTCGTGCTCGTCGACCTCGCCATGGTCCGCTGGGGGCCATCCATTCCCGTGTTCCCAATGACCGTCTCGGCAGTGCTCGCTTTATTTTCGTCGATCCCGCTCTCGTACAAGTTTGCTTCGTCCAACTACGGCTCCAAGGCGAAGTCCATCGGCGGAGGCATCGTGTTCGTCGTGCTTGGATGTGCGCTCTGGTCGTTCACGTTGCTTCTCGGAGGTCTCTTTAGCTACAACTTGTGGAAAACCCAGCAGGTTGCCTTCGCCGCCACGAGTGTGAGCGAGCCAACCAAGTACCTGGGAACGTTCACAGGAAGTGTGGGCTTCACGGCGCAGCTACTGTTCTTCCAGGCGTCCGAGTCATCACATTTCAAGAGTGAACTGGGCATCAAGCTACCGCTGGAGGAGAAGCTGTTCATGACGGTGTCGAACCTGAAGAAGCACTTGGCGTTTGCCTCGATCTGGGTCTACTCATCCGTGCCACTAGTCGCTGGACTTCTCTATGCGCACACGAAATCGGTTTTTCCAAAGCACTTGGCCACCAGTCAGATTCTTGTATTGCTGCTCTGCTCAGCGGCTGTGATCTGGTCGGCGTGGTGGATTCAACAGCAAATCGTCTCGACTAGTTGCGCGTATCTTCCTCGTGATGGCACGAGAAAACTGCAGGTGAAAGCTTCAGCCTCAGTCACGGACGCACTGACGCAGAGCATTCCGATTCTCGACATCGGATTGGACTGCTACGTGCAGATCGCAGCGTTCTTGACGATCTCCGAGCTCATCATCTGTTCAACCACGAGCAAAGGACTGAGCAAGTTACACTCAGAGGATTTCTGGAAGCACGTATTTGTCGAGCGGTTCTTTGCAAATCGAACCAAGCAGTTTCAGCAGCTGCCGCCCAAGCGCCATCTTTCCATAGGAAAAATGCCACCGCTAAGCAATCTCCCGACGTCAATTGCGATTGGGGCAACTCCGTTTGCAGCGACAACGTTGAATCGAGTGGAGTCTGCAGCAGTGAACTTGATCTGCAGGTTAAAGTGCGTTCCCAGCTACAACGTCCCGAGGCGCCTGGCAACAGTGAACATGTGAGTGGCCTGATGATGTTGGCAATGTGCTGGCAAGACTCATGGACAGTATCAAAATTGTGTCTGACGCTCACTGCTGAATATGCGGGCAGGCGGAGCAAGTGGAAGGCGTTTTGTATGGGAGGTGAGCAGCAGTTTACATTTGAGCAGTGCACAGTGTGCAAGCAAGTCGAGGCTGTCAGTGGCTCCCTTAAGCGCTGGGAACAGAGCGAGAGCTGCTCGATGCGAGCACCGAGTACTTGGGTGACAGTGTGTGGGTGTGTCAACCCTGTTACTCTCCGATACGAGAAAGCCCACCGAGCGTGCTTGGAAAGCAAGCTGCGAGCTGGTGGTCGTCAGTCGATGACTCTCACTACAGGAGCTTTATCGCTGCTCGAACCCTGTTCAGTTTGTGCCACTAGACTGACAACCAGTGAGCGTCTCCCAAGGACGGTGCGAGAGCTGCTGCAGGCGACGTGGGAAGATTTCCGGCGCTCGGGTGAAGACTTTGGCGGCGGCTTCTTCGTGTTCGTTCCAGCGAGCTCGTCGCTGTTCATCTTTTGCCTCAAGAAAGTCAGCTGGGGCTCCTGGGCAATGTACGCATGGGTCGTAACCATTGTTGCGCTTTGCTTCATCATCAATTCGCCTCGCTTCGATCGCTGCCTTGCGCGACTGGGTGGCGCTGAGACATCGAGTTTTCAAGCCTACCAGCGAGCGTACCATGCGCTCGCGATGTCGAGCATCATAAGTCTCGCATGGTGTTGTCCGACAATGAACCAGGCCGAGGCTGCGTCAAGTCCCGCGCTTATTCAATTGCTTCCGAAGCTCGCATTTCGAAGCAACTGCGCGTTCTTCTTTGCTCTCTCTGCTGCTGCGTTTTTCGCGTTCTGGAGGACGCAGTACAGGATCGCGACGGTCAATGGAGTCGAAGCCTCACCACAGTTATCGGAGGCGCCAAACTGGTCGGAGGACACGACGAGCTCAGAAGAGACCGGAAGTGCCACTCACGAGGATTCAGGTTGCGTGTTGTGTCTGCTGAAGCTCTGTGACAGTGGTGTCGAGCAGTGATCAGGGACGGGCAATGAAAGAAAGAACTTTTATGAAGAGCTCAAAACAGATCGGCAGTGTATGAGCATATTTATTGAGCGAGTGAGTTACTCGAGAGCGTGCCTGCGCATTACGCCAACTGCCTTTGAATTTGCGATCTGGAGTGTGTGGTGGTGGTGCCTTTGACTTTACCGCTTGTCTGCTTTGCATTACCGATGCTGCTGACCCAAACGCTCGACACGCCGACGGCGGAGCTCGTCTTGCGTCATGTGCTGGTGAAGATCTGGCGTCGGCACTCGAAAAGAAGCAGATGCGTGACCACTTTGCTCCGCTCTGCAATATTCTTCTTCTTGCAACCGTCTCGCAAGTACCTCGTCGCTCTCATAGGCAGCTGGCGTTGATGATGACGATGGTTGTGATCCAGATTCTCGGTTCGAACTCGGACGTGGGTTCTGGTTCTGGAGCGGTGCTGGCGGCATCAGCTTCCGAATGAAGCGCTCGAGAAAGCTCGCAAGCGTGGTTGCGGTTCGCTGAAGTCCAGGCGATAGCACGTAGATATACCCTGGCAAGACAGCAGAACAGACACGTGCGGTCAGTAGGGCTATGCCAGGGTTGAACATGCAAACCAGTCATTCATTA
The DNA here is from genome assembly GCA_023336215.1 of Globisporangium iwayamae. Classification (NCBI taxonomy): domain Eukaryota; phylum Oomycota; class Peronosporomycetes; order Pythiales; family Pythiaceae; genus Globisporangium; species Globisporangium iwayamae. Next base: position 7,739 of record JAADWP010000596.1, read on the forward strand.
CCTGCGAGAATACCGCACATGTGGCCCATGAACGACGAGCGCGGCACAAGAAAGTGGATCACCACGAGCTCGAGCCACGCTGCGTATTTCGTCGGTACCTGGAAGCCGTAGACGGAGCTAAATGCCAGCGAGTTGTGGTTCAGGAGCACCTTACGCAGAACAAATGCAGTCATTTGTTTATTCAGTGACGCAGCAGAGGGTAATGAGTGCAGCAAGTGTTCACAGCACGGGATCTGTACCTTTAGCGCGAAGAGAACGCCCGAGAAGCCGATGCTACACTGGTAGAACGGTTCCTGTAATGTGAGCAGACACACCAGAAATGATACAAGTCATTAGCCTCACTCTCTCAATACGGAATACATCTCATAGAACTACGCACATGCACGTGAGCCAGTCGTGCGAGTGCGAAGCTCGCAGCAACAATCAGCACTTGTGAGAGCACGAGCAAGCAACCCACGGCGACTGCGAACCGCGGGCTGCCCAGTTTGTGTTCGAGGTGATACCCTTTCCATAGGAACGACGCCCTGCATGCAGAACGAATCCAAACTGGCACGTTATAACAAATGCCAGATAATGAATGACACGTGCGCATATATATTCAGCAGTCGTACATGTTGTGGTACAAGTGCCAGTCGTCCACGTGCAGGAACGCCGACACGAAGAGCCGCGCGACGTCATAGTCTTGCACGATCTTGTCCGGACATCTGAAGCACACACAAGCATTCAGCAGCAGAAATACCAAGTGCACATTGAGTGACACAAGCCCCGCGCGCCATCATCATTCAGTCAGCACCACGCAGGCACGTTCAGAGCGGTGGGAATGGAAGACGCACAGCGAATACGGCCGGAAGAGGTACGGGGAGCGTGTCTTCTGGAAGTGCAGCGCGTACATGAGTCCTGCAGCAAGACGCGAATCGGTGAGCAAAAATATCGCTTGGCGTGGTGAGTATAGACGACGAACAGCTCTTTTTGTACGTTCGCACCCATGAGCGCCAGCGTGAGCGGCGGCTTCCTGTCCAAGGTGTTGATCCGCTGCAGCAGCATGAGCAGCAGCGCCGCATTCGGCCTATTGCGCGCGCCGCCCCCGAAGGGTGGTCGAAGCGCGAGTGCGAGAGCAGCCAGCGTCAAGTCGTTCTCAATCTGCTGTCGGTGGTCTTTTACGGCTACAGTGGCCGAACGAGCCTTGTGCTTGTCGAGGTGGCTCGCACAGCTCACGTGGATGGTGGCGCTAGGGCTGCTGCTGTGTGTTTGGTGCTGGGGGTTGCACTCGCAATACAAAGAACAAAGAGCGAGTGCATTATAAGGGAGGCGACCATCACTCTACGTCGCAGAATTTGGCTCGAGAGCCACTAGATAAAAATGACTAAGACCTTTCTCCACTATGCGCCGGAAGCCCTGTTTCAAAGCGCCAGCAATCAACTAACCTTTTTATGGCGGTGGGCGTGCTCAAAGTTGGAGGTCCAGCAAAATTCCCTAAAAGAAGCAAAAGACTCATCAAAACGGATCCAGTATTTCCTCATTTTGTGAGTCCACGTAGCAGTTTCCTAAAAGAAGCAATAGACTCATCACTCGTGATCCTGATTTTGCGGTTTGGCCTGTTTCATTAATGGCTGTAATACACTCTGAACGCCGTAGCACCGACTAATCTCTGCGTCGGGCCAGATTAGTATCAATACTAAACTGCAGACCAGTCTTTGCTGCTTGTTTGGCCTCATGCTCGTCCGCACAGCGCTTCCTTCGTGCGCATTCCTTTCCTTCTGCACTCATTCATTCCGCAATTCGCTTCAAGAGACGCACTTCAACCCCGCACTCTCCTCTCTCTCGCTGCCCGCTCAAGAAGAAGTCCAGACGCCAGCCAATCCACAATGCTGAACGTGCAGCAGCTCCTCGAGTCCGTTCCGCAGGACGTCTACGGCGTGGCGCTCGCGACCGTTGTCGCCTACTTCGCGCTGCGCGCCTTCTGCAACGTCGACCGTGTGCTCAAGAAGTTCTACCCGGTCGTGCTGCTCGCCGGTGCCTACTACCGCTACCACCTTCTCTCGACCACGACTGATGCGTCGGCGATGGTCACAAATGAGAGCAGCGTGCTGCTCGAGGCGCTCAAGAGCCTGCACGCGCAGGCACCGCACATTGAAGCCGCGTTGGGTGACCTTGTGGTCGTGGCGCTTGCGCTCCACGTGAGTGTGAACGTGCTCGACACACTGCGCAAATCCCGCTACGTGTCGAAGAAGAACGTGCTGAACGTGCTCGGCGGCACGGCCGTGAGTGTAATGAAGAAAATCCCGTTCATCTCGGGCAAGCTCGCGAGCGAGATCAAAAAGATCGAAGAGCAGATCGAGCACTCGCTCAAGAGCGAGGAGCACCAGAAGATGGCCAAGATCTACGAATTGCCTGCCAAGGGCATGGCGGACGACAAACTCGTGGCGCTCATGAAGACGCTCGCAGGCGACGCTGACAAGAAGTGGCAGGACGGCCTCGTCTCGGGCGCAGTCTACCACGGCGAGAAGGACCACCTGGACGTGCTCAACAAGGCGTATGCGCTTTTCTCGGTCTCGAACCCGCTGCACGCTGACATCTGGCCTGCCGTGGGTAAGTTCGAGGCGGAAGTGATCTCGATGACGGCCAGCCTTATGAGCAGTGGCAACGACGACGTGTGCGGCACACTGAGCTCGGGCGGCACGGAGAGCATCTTCCTGGCGACCAAGACGCACCGCGAATACTACCGTCAGAAGCACGGCATCACGCAGCCGGAGATCATCGCTTGCGTGACGGCGCACGCTGCAATTGACAAGGCGTGTGAGATCCTCGGCATCAAGCTGATTAAGGTGCCAGTGGACCCGAAGACACTCAAGTCAGACTTGAGCGCGATCAAGTGGAACATCACAGCGAACACGATTATGATCTATAGTAGCGCACCAAACTTCCCGCAGGGTATCATCGATGACATCGAAAGCCTGTCGAAGATTGCCGTTGCGAATGACGTGGGTCTGCACGTGGACTGCTGCCTGGGCGGCTTCATCCTGCCGTTCGCCAAGAAGCTGCGTCCGAACATGCCCAAGTTCGACTTTGAGCTACCGGGCGTGACGAGTATGTCGTGCGACACGCACAAGTACGGTTACGCGTCCAAGGGCACGTCGGTCGTGCTGTACAAGAGCAAGGAGCTGCGTCGTTTCCAGTACTTTGCGTACCCAGACTGGACGGGTGGTCTCTACGTGACCCCGACGCTCGCTGGCAGCCGACCCGGTGCGCTTAGCGCGGCGGCGTGGGCGTCGATGATGCGCCTGGGCTACGAAGGCTTCATGAAGAACACGGAACAGATCTTGCAGGTCGCCGAGGAGATCAAGGCGGGCATTGCAAAGATCGACGGGCTCTTCGTGCTGGGCGACCCGCTCGTGATGGTCATCTGCTTTGGCGGCAAGGGGCTCAATATTCTCAAGGTGAGCGATGCAATGGCCAAGAAGGGTTGGAGTCTCAATGCGCTGCAACACCCAGCGTCCGTGCACTTGTGTGTGACGGTGCGCCATATCGGCAAGGCGAAGAAGTTCCTGAAGGAGCTCGAGGAGGCGGTGGCGATCGTCAAGCAGGATCCGAACGGCGCGCTCGACGGCGGCAGCGCAATCTACGGCATGGCGTCGAGCATGCCCGCGGGTCCAGTTGACGACATCCTGCGCATCTACACGGACGTGACCCTCAAGGTCTAGAGACAAGAAAAATCCCACAGAAGGAAATCAGTGCGTCCCCTATTCATCTGCATCTATTTGCCTCTCCACTCATTTGTCTCGTGTAATAATTCAGATCGTGCTCACCACCACCTTGTTGAGCTTCTTGCCTGGGAAGTGGGGCTTGGCTTTCTTGCTCTTCTTCGTGCTCTCTCGGCTCCTACTTGTTCCACTCGCAGGCATCGAGAGCGCTGTGCGATCCTGAGTCACCGTCTCTACTTGCTGAGCGTCGCTGAGATGCTTGGCGCGGCCGATCTGCTCCGCCAGCACCTTCATGCACACGCCCTTGCGCGGGTGCAGCGACGTCCAGAGTCCGCTCAGCTTCAGATTAGCGGTGCTGGCAATGGTTACGCCAGCACTACTCTCTGATGGCGTAGCAGGGATATTCGCGCCAAAGGAAAACATCTTGTCGATCGGCTGTTCGCCCTGGAACTCGTATACCCAGGCTTCCTCGAGCTCCTCGAGCGATCTCTCAGTGTACAGCAACGGCGTGACATCCACGAGATACGAAGCGGGCCAGAACATCGCGTTGCCCGGCGTGAACTCGACATCTGCGGCGTCTTCACTCGCGTACGAGACCTTCCAATCGCAGTCGAGCTCCTCAACGTCTTTGGAATTGTTGCTGGTGCCAGCGTTTGCTGCTACCAACTGACGCGTCGCTGGGTACACTGTCGCGGTCGTGAACTTGATTGTGACGATGAATACCTCGTCGTCTTTGCTGCTGCGAGGGACGCGGAAACACTTGGCCGCGACGCCAAGGAGCTCATGCTTCCGGTTAAAGAGCACTGCAAGTGGCATCAACGTATCTCCACCACCCATTTGCGTAGCCATTTCGCTGGTTGAAGCTGTTGGTAATGATGACGATGAATAAGCAGGTTCAACCCGAGTAATCGCTACGGACCTGAAGAGGTTCTCGCTCAAGAGTTCCTCGTGCTGCGCGTTCTCAGCGACAAAGTCCCAGTAGTAGAGCGGCAGTAACAGCATGCAGCGGTCGCAGTGAAAGTGCTCCGGGTGGACGTCGTCTTCGTTCAGACGTGCCCAGCGACTGCACTTGACGTGGTACGTCTGTCCACAGTCTTCCTTCGCGCAGAGCAGAAAGGTACCTCGTGCAGACCGCCGCGTCACTTTGATCGCCTTGGAGCACGCAGCGCACGTTCGCGCCACGAGCACGCCGCGCTCGTCAAAGTGCACGAGGCTTTTGCCCTGTGCCTTGTGCTTGTTCTTAGAGCCTTTGCTGCCCGTGGAGCGGAATTGGTCGGTCAGGGAGCGCGTGTGGCCCGTGTAGTTCTCTACGTGGAGTACGACCGTCAGCTGCGTGCTGATGGAGCACGAGATGAGCAGATTGAGGTTCTCGGGATAGTCACTCTCGATGATTCCAGGCACGCTGCGCTCCCTCGTGGGGCTTGAATGTAAGTGGAATGGCTCGAGCGGGGTCGCGAGGATGTCTGTGAGTCTACGCGCTAGTTGGTCTTTCAGGATGCCGTGAGTGGTCTGCCTGGTTTAGACATGCAGCAGTCAGCTCGCTGCGAAGCGATCTATAGCAGCCCAGCGTATAAACTAGGGCTAACTTACCTCAAGCTTCAGCATCAGCAGCGGTGATTTGCAGATGTTCCACATCGTCGCAGCCGCGTACACACAGAGATCTACAAGACGTGATTGCATGGTAAGATAGCCAAACCTAAGATCGAGTGCGTCACCATCATCGCGTCATTTGACTCACCTGCATCTTTGCAGTCGAGCAGCCGAAGCAGTGTTGAGATACCAGAGATGGCGTCGATCTGGATCTGACACTCATTTTGGATCGAGAATGCGAGAAGCGCTGCGGCGGAAACGTGCTGGAGCTCGACATCAGGACTGCACTGCGCATTGAAGAGCAGCACGAAGAGCGGACAGTTGTGGCGGTGTGAAACGCACCCCCAGCTACGACATAGAAATAAACAAAGAGCACCACACTAGTTAGCGTTCAACCTTCGTATCCAGCGACTCGTTCTGTTGCTGCATTGTGCTTGCTTTACCGGTCGCAAGAGCTTGCACTTAGTCGTCCTCGCTCCGATTGTGCCAGGTTGCCTAGAATCCTTGGTGTTTGACATTGAGATCGAGCGGTATACACACACACACACACACACACAGAGTAACCGCACGCCAGCCATAATGAGCTTACACTCAGACGTATAGCTAGGCACTGCCCCACCTAACGACTTCACACATACCCTGCGCAGTAGCGCTGCGTGGCGACTGACTGGCTCGCGCTCCAGATCGTCGTAATGCGCCGCACGGCCTGGAACTGCACCATCTGGTCGCGCAGCTTCGCGTCGCGCGCCAGGAGCACAAGACGCCTGAGGTCCTGCTCTGTGTCCCCTGCGCTACGCTCGGCCTGCTCATTGCGTTGGATGAGCGCCACGGCCTCGCTGAACTTGGCGGCGGCAGCATCTTGGTGAGCCATTTGAGTCTGTTCCCCACCAAAATGGGTTCAGCTGTGTCATCTGGGCAGCAAAGTGTCTGCTGGTGTCGAATAATGTACCTTTTGTGGGCGAGTGGTAACTGCCATTCAGGTTGTGGCAGCAGCAATCAAATTCGCGTGGACCACGTGGACCAGACGACCAGAATATTGTTCAATGCTCCAAATTCAATCGCGCCTCTCAAAGCACGCGGCCCTGCTGGGTGCGTGTGCGCGCGTCTGTAAATACCCCAAGCGCGCCAGGAATACACACACGCCAGACGGACACGCCGGACAGACACACTAGATACACAAGCGGCCCTTGCTAATCAGATCCAGTACCAAAAGCTCAATTCACCAGCATGTTCACGCGGAGCGGTAGCGCGCGGAGCCTGGGCGACGCCACTGATGTTGCTGCTGCTACTGCTGCTGCCAGTGGCGGCGGCGGTCTGCTGCAGGGCCTGCGCAAGACGACGCTGCTTGCCAAAATGGGGCGTCTCGGCTCTTCCACGTCGCTGAGCGCCGAGTCACCGACACCGTCCACGGCGCCGCTGTCGTCGTCGCCGTGGCTCGAGCGGCAGGAGGTACTCGACGCAAGAACGCGCTACTTCCTCGTGCTCATGAAGCGCTTCCAGGAACAGGACGGCAGTCTATTGCAGCTCGAGGCTGAGCTTGGCGACATGCTCCTGCAGATCCAGGTGAGCTGACGTTTGCAGGAGAATCACTTGGTGGTCACCTCCCTTGATCAACGGCTTGTGTGGATGTATGGACGTGTTGTAGAATGCGTGCGCGGCCATGACGCGTACGGTCGAGGTGTTCACTCAAACGTTCAGGTGCGTCCTCTGTATCCACATTGTGTATATTGACGGCTTTGGTTCATTGATTGACAGACTGTTTTATTGGAAACGCAGATACGACGCCGCGTCTTACAAGCTCGGTGTAGACTACCTGGCAGTGATGAAAGTGATCAGCCGCGACGGTGCCGACATGATGGAGCAGTCGATCCGCTTTACGGTGCTCGACCCAATCCTCGCGCGGCTCGAACGCCACAACAAGCTCCGCGGCAGTATCCAGGCCTGGGAGAAGATCTATGCGGACGTCGTGGAACTCCAGCTTTCCTTGGAACAGCAGTTACTGAAAGGCTCACGGCTCGAAAAGGACGAGCGCAGGAGAAAAGCCGACCAACGGCGACTCACGGACCTGCAGAACCAGCTCACAGAGATTCAGGACACCGTCACACCCCGAATCGGTACGTTTTGTTGACTTATCAACCAGGCAGCTCGCACTCCTAACGTTATGAAGCTTGATGGAAACTGGTATCAACAGAGGAGACGACCGACACGTACCCTGCTGAGAGCCAAGTGCAGCTGTTTGCAGCCATGGTGCGTCCATAACGACTTGCTGATGACCCCGATCCTTGATGTACTAGTATGAACTAACAACTGCCTTTCCTTTGTTTTCAATTACAGAGGCTGCAGCTGGCGATCTTCTTCTTCAATGCGAATCAGGCGCTCTTCGGTGGACTCTCAGAGACGGAGACCGAGATCGTGCGAGGCCCAGAACTCCCCGCTCCAATCATCCCCAAGACAATCGCTGCAATCGTGCCTTCATCACCGCTACTCCAACCTCAATCAGCGGACGACGGTCGAGTGCTTCTCAGCCAGCACAGCGTGGTGTCGAGCACGTCCACCGAGGCTTCAACGGAGCTTGAGGCCGACGATTTGTACCAGATGGCACCATTTGCCAGCGAAAAAGACAGAGAAGTCGATATCGCTCAGACAGTTAATGAGCCAGAGGACCTGGAACTTCGGTCGTCTATCACTCTGGAGGAGTTTGAGCTTGGTATGAGTCCCCCGGAGGCGCTCTTGTCTGAAGAAGAAGTTAGCGGTTCTTCCACTCGAACAACACGGTCGCTGAGCCACTCAGAAGAGATCGCCAGCCACACTGGGGACATCGTGAGCCTGCTCGCGCTTGCGTCAAGCTCAGTGCTTCCAAACTACTCTCAGGACGAGTGTTTCGAATCTGATTACCAGCCTGACGCGGAGAGGTCGGAAGACGGCGATAGTATGAGCGAGCGATCTCTACGCACAGATAGCCTTGTGTCCAGTCCGCAATCTGGGGCATTTTCGAGCTTCCGGAGGTCTCTTCAAGACAAATTCAGTGCGACTGGAGGGAAAAGTGACACATTCCTGCAACGAACGAATTCGAACGCCAGCCAATCCTCGGTTTCTTCATCAATTGACAAGGTAAGAAACGCAACCTGAACAGATCCAACAAGGTCTTCAGTATGTCTAACATAAACCTTATCATCGCTCACTCTCTGATTAGTTTCTCCCGCCAAGCCCACCGCCGCTCTCGACATCTGAGTGGCAACGCATCGAGCGATGTCTGTGGGAGATCGACCGCAACGGCGCACCATCGCCGCCAAAAAGAGTGAGGTCACCACTAACCACTTCTACCTTTACAACTACCGCGGAAGATCTCTCCTGGTCATCCACTGACAGCAATCTGCTGACTAGCCTCATCGAAAAGGTTAGCTGCTATAAGCTCATTGCTAAGCTTGTGCTGATGTTGTTATACTGACTCTTGTCTTCACCATAAACCAGGACAAGCAGCTCTTCTTTGAGTGCATTGCGTTCTTGCCAATCGAGGAAATTGCGCAGCTCACCAGAGTCGACCACCTCACGCATCTCACACTGCGTAGCTGTTCGTCCGTGTGGAAGCAGTCGATTCGCACCTGTGGTCTATCATCGTCGATTCGCAGCTCAGTGTGGCTGAGCTTATTCTATGGACAGACACCGTGGCAGCCAGAGGCTGGGACCAATTCCTCAACGACGGTATCACATCACCTAAGCGCGCCTGAAACCCGCGCCAAGATCTACGAGCAGCTGCTGCTGAAAGTCGGTACACGGATGGCGAGCGGCTCACTGGTTAACAGAGATGACTCGCCCTCGCCCTCCGTGGTCAGCGAAGAGGACCAGCAGATGCTCGTGTGGCTCCAGGAGATCGACGTGGACGTCGCGAGGACGTGCAACACGGATATCTACGCCAAGGATGTGGTGCGTTCAACCCTGAGATCAGCGAAAGCTTACCTCTGTTTCAAGAGCCTAAACCTGTTGTATCTATATCTGTAGGCTGATGACTGGAACGCGGCGTTTAGCATTCCGATCGAGGCGTCCACCGGCACCATTAACAGTGCTGCTGAATCCGAGCACTCGATCATCGAAGCTCTGGTGGAGTCGGCTTTGCTCACGTCTCTCACAGCAGACTCACAGTGCGACTCGCCGATTTCTTCTTCGTTGTCTTCCCCGGCACCAGCGTCATCTTCACGCACAGATAGGCGACGAGGACTGACGGCCGCTTCAATTGAAGACAATGTGTCTCGATCCGCAGTCGAGGCCAAGATCCGACGCATCCTGCGCGCCTACGCCATGTACAATCCGCGCGTTGGGTACTGCCAGGGCATGAACTTCCTCGTGCGCGTACTGCTCGAGGTGACGGAGAACGAGGCCGATGTCTTCTGGCTCTTCGTGGGTCTCTCAGAGCCCGAGATCAACCGCAACCTGTACGAGCCGGGACTCGCCGTGCTTCAGCCTCTGCTCGCGAAGTTTGAGCTGCTCGTGTCGTACCACATGCCCGAGCTCTTTGTGCACTTCCAGAGGGAGGGGGTTCACGTGGCGGCGTTCAGCACGCGGTGGTTCATGACCATGTTCTCGTCCTTTGAGACCTTTGGCCCCACGCTCGTGCTACGCGTGCTCGACCTCTTCGTGATTGACGGCTGGCGCGTGCTACTCAGCATGGGGCTCGTGGTGCTCGATGAGCTACGCGAGATGCTCGTGAAGAGCGACTTGGAGAATATCTTGCGCATCCTGCAGTTCCCGAGGAGCTACATGGTCGAGCCGGATCACGCGCGGCGGCGGCAGCTTGTGCGTCATGCGCTTGCGTTCTGCACCACGCGAGCAATCAACACGACGTGAGTGTGCGGGCTGTGACGAAGTCATCATCTTCTAGTGACTCGTTTGAGGTGTCAGCCTTTGTAAGCGATCTCTGTTGATGCATTTTGAGTCCATGGACTGACTCAATGCGAGCTCTCATGCATATTACAATTTTGATTAAAGCCGATTTGCAATTCACAGAGTATCGTTAATATTAATAATCGCTCTGTTCACCAACTGCGGGGCGATCTGCCTACCTCCTGACCGGAGTATTTACGAAGTTAGTATCCGAGCACACGGAAACCAGTCTAAGCATGCCGAATGAGAAACCTCTTCCGGACATGTCGTCGTCGCTGGTCGCATCTGCTAGCAGCGCAACACCTCACCTCGAAAACGCTATCAATCGGAACTAAGGTTACCGTCGACCCCAAATGTTTGAGACTCACTAAGGGAACGAGACATCCGGATAAGTGAGAAGCCACATTTACGCAATCGATATTGCGAAACAAGGTAGGCAGGCAGGTGTTGCTGCTTCGACACCACTGCACCTCTTCGTCTTCTCACGGTATCCATCCGATCCGAGCCACTCGAAATGGCCACCAGAATCGTCAACTCGCGTTATGTTCGCAGTAGTGAGAATGCGCACTTAAGGTGCCATTGGGTTCATCTTAGCAGCCTCCTCCTCCTACGCAGCAGCAGTGCTCATGGCGTCGCTGCCGCCACCGCAATATTTCCTACCACTCCCACCACTCAATTCCGTGCTCGTGGTGCTTCGACGATCCACGGGCACAGGCGCACAAGTTGGTGCGCTGCCGCATGTCGTCGCGGCGATCAGCGACTGGCTCGACCACGGCCTGCTGCAGTTCTGGAGTCTGCCGCGCGCGTGTGAAGCCAA
>JAADWP010000597.1:0-18724 GCA_023336215.1 Globisporangium iwayamae
AGGAGAGAGAACTCCTTGCAAACGCTTTTGACGGGTGTTCAGCTGTAGCAGCAAACGCCGCTAGAACCGCGTTCTGCTCTGTAAAATGTGGACCACACAAGCAGATTCGAGAGGGCTGGGCATTTCAGCCGATCCGAATGCTCTCAATAGTGTGATTGTGCTGAATGATTGCACTGAGGAGGAAAGCTTTGCCGCTGTTGAAGGGGTAGGGTGGCGAGCTCCTGGAACACCAGGGAGTTGTAGGCTGTGGTGGGCACATTTGCATGCAGCGCACCTGAGTCAGCCACGCCAAAAGATGCCAAGAAGAGCTCTTCGCGGTGGATGGATGCAAAAACAAAACAAAGCATTCGGCGAAAGTGCTCCTCCTCCTCCCTCTCACTCCTATCCATCCTTTCGATTGCATACCGATCGCTTGGGGAAAAGATCGGATCGAGTGACACGCGTTTACTTTGACAGTGAGCGATCCATCGGGACGGATCAGCGGGCGTCTGCATGCACTCGGGTGACGTCGGAAACGGTTGGCTGGCTACATTGTGATCTTCGCACTGGAAGGAAGGCCTGCAGTGTTCGTGCTGTCAAATGCTTTGCCGCCAGCACATGATTCGTGCAACGGCGGCAAAGCAAAGCATGTTGGACAGCATGTCATCGCAAAATGCGTGACCCACTCACAATAGAAGCCTGTATCGAGTACAGTATTGAGTTCAAATAGAACTCCTGGAGTGTACCGGTAATGAGTAGTTATCACCGGTATCTCGTACTTTGCAGCCCACACAGTTGTATTTTGAAAAGCCGCACTTTACGGATCTGCGGGTGTTGTTTGAATTTTCAAAACTCACTTGGCGTTTGTATGGAAAGGCGGATTTTGCAACCAACCGCCGTTCAAATCTGCGGATATTTGAAAACCAAAAAGCGAGCCACACATCTCCCTTTCTGGCTGCCCTTCTGCTGCTGCTGAAGCATTCGCGCACTTCCCAAGACCCGCCGCCGCCCGCTCGTCCTCGCATTCGACGACGCAGAAGACTCCACGACCGCTGCCTGCCTGCCTGCCTGCCTGTACAGACCCAGACCTACATACACATTAGATCGCCAGGATGCCGTCGATCATGAGCCACAACAACGAGAACGAGGCGCCGCACGGCATCAACACCAATTCGCGGACGGCGAAGGTAAGCCGCAAGGTAAATACCCCCCTCCCCCCGTCGCCACTTTTTCCCTTTTATCTTGCATGAGCTGGAATCTTAGTGGATGAGAGTCACGGCAGCCTTCATCTGCGCATAAGCATCATGCTCATTACATTATGGTCTGCTACTGACAGGCGTTCAATGTGATGGACGACATCGGCAAGGCTGAAAAGCGTCCGCGCGGACTCAAACCACAGACAACCACGACGCGTCGTCCCGTCCTTGGTGATGTGACCAACAAGCTGAGCGTCAAGCGAACCACCGCGATGGCGAACCAGAAGAAGCAGCTCGTCAAGCGCACAACCCAGACGCTCCTGTCAGCAAAGCTCGTTGAGACGACGCCTGTCGCGCGCACTTTCGGCTCGTTGGATCTAGCTGCAGGACGCTCACCATTAGTGCTCCCAGTTGAGCAATCGCCTGTCGCAGTGATGCCGCAGGAGAACCATGACATTGATTCTGCCGACAAGGACGACCCAGCGGCTTGCTGGCAGTACGCTGAAGACATCACCAAGTACCAGCTGGAAGATGAGAAGAAGCGCAAACCAAGCGCCGCGTACATGTCCCGCCAATCCGACATCAACTCGAAGATGCGTGCCATCCTGGTCGACTGGCTGGTGGACGTCCACTGCAAGTACGACCTGCTGCCACAGACTCTTCACATCGCGAGCCACCTGATCGACCAATACCTCGCAAAGGACCTCTCGGTGCCACGCCAGAAGCTGCAGCTTGTCGGCGTCACTGCGCTCTTCATCGCCTCCAAGTACGAAGAGATCTACCCGCCAGAGGCCGACGACTTTGTGCGCATCACAGACAACGCGTACACGCGCGACGAGCTCTTCCGCATGGAGGAGCAGGTGCTGGCTGCCATCAGCTACCGTGTCACGTTCCCTACCAGCTACCAGTTCATGAAGCGTTTCCTGAAGGCCTCCCGCACAAGCGACGACCGTGTTGAACACTTTGCTCACTACGTAATCGATCGAAGCTTACAGGAGTACAAGATGATCAAGCACCTGCCGTCCACGATCGCAGCCTCCGCTGTGCACATCGCCCGATGCCAGATGCGCGATCTCCCAGCCTGGGTAAGCGACTTGCTTCTTTATTACTATGCCACCATGGGTTTGTTGACCTTAACATTGTTGGATTTGTTTATTTGTGTCACAGTCATCCACTCTGGAGCATCACTCGTCGTACTCGGAACACAGTCTGAGCGACTGCATCGATGACCTAAAGGAGATGCTCTGGAACGCGCAGAACGGCGTGGGCAAGACGAGCAAACTGACGGCCGTGCGCCGCAAGTTCTCCAAGGAGCGCTTCATGGGCGTGTCGTCTCATCCGCTACTCTTTGACGAGTCTGCGTAAATATTGTTATTCCCTCATCCCGACCGTGAACGAATGTGAACGTTATGTAAAGAGCAACCACCACCTTAAGACGAAGCCAAGCAGAGAAAGAGAGAGAGAGAGAGTGGAGATGAAGATGAGGACCCGACCGAGTGCCGCGTGAGCACGTCAGTGATGTGTTTGTGTATATATTTTCCTAGCATGTGCGCCAGTTGGACTTGCCTCTCACCCGATAGACTTTAGTAGAGATGCAGCAAGTGGCAGCTAACGTAAGAATCAAGATCTTATGGCATGAAGGAGTGTGCAAGTGACGTCACGGCATGAAGAAGACAATGGTGGAGCAAGAAGAAGATATCAGCGAGCAAGTATGTCCCTGTGTATAAATCTATTTAGTGTCACTTGCCTATCACGCGCTTTGCTTCACTTAGTCGACGTCCGGCTCGTCCTCGTCCTCGTGGTCCTCTTCGTCGCTGCTCACGTCTAGCAGGTTGATCTCGCTCGCGAGCGACGCCGCCAGCAAGTCATCCACCTCTTCGTCATCGGCCTGGGCGCGCGGCTGCTTGGGCAGCGGCTTGTTGAGCACGGACTTGTCCTTGGAGATGGACGGGATCGGCAGCTCCCGGCGTCCGCGCGGCTTGGCTTCCTCTTCATTAGATTCGGCAGTAGAAGTGGTAATAGCAGCAGGCTCAGCTTCTTCACCGACGAGCTCTTCGACCTTGGACTCTTCGTCGTCTGGTGCGAACGACTTGGCGCGAATTTCGTTCCAGTCCGGCTCCTCGCCCTCTTCGTCGCGAATGAGAAAGTCCACGAGCTTGTAAATCTGGTCGCCGATCTCTTCTTCGGGCTCGACAAGGTGCGCGTTGCGCACAATCGGGTACACCTTCTTGCGGCGCAGGTCGTTGCGGCCGTTGCGCGTCGTGCAGAGTAGCAGTAGGCAATCGACGGCAGCGAGGCGCACCTGCTTATCCTGCTCACGCTTCTTCTTCTCGCCGAGACGGTACACGCTCGGGTGCATGCCGAGCTTATCGTCCTCGTCCAGAGGCTCGGGGCCCGCGAGGATGTAATTCATCTTTGACGGGATGTCCAGCTGGTCGTACAGGAAGAAGTGATTGTCTGTGTCAAAGCACAGGTTGCGCACAGCCGCAGCAATCCCGCGACGACGCACGACGTTCGGGGAGCGCAATTGTGGCAGCAACTCAGCGATCAGCGTCGTAGTGCCGCGGTTCTTGAGCAGGAAGTCGCGACCCTCTGCCAACTGCGAGATGTTGGCGAGAATGTTGGCCACGTACTGATATTCGTCGTCCCACTTGGCGTCACCCGTGTCCTTGTCGATGCCCTCGGGCTCAGCCTCACTCTCCAAGAACAGCGTCGTGAGTGTGCGCATCTTCTTCTCACGCAACGCCAACAGCGCATCATCCATCTTGCTGTCGTACCCCATGAGCGCGCGCGCACCTTCAGGTGTCGTCGACACGTTAGCGAGCAGCATCATCGAGTAGTCCTTGAGGCGCCACTCGTCGTCCTCAATCTGCGTCATCACACGGTTGAGCAGGTCGAACTTGAGCGTGCGCTCGGCTGCCGCAGGGTTCGCAGCCGTGAGGTTAATCAACGCCTTGATCGCGTCCTCGGCGATCGGGCGCATGTCGCTCACGATGCGGCAGAGCGCTTGGATGATGTCGAACTTGTCGCGCTGCATGAGCTGGTGCATGCCCTGGTCCGACGCCGTCATGTTGATCAGCAGGCTGGACGCCGACTTGCGCAGCTCCGGTCGCGGGTGCGACAGGAATGCCACGAGCTCCTCCACCGACGTCTTGGGCGCCTCCGTCGCGGCCGCCACCTTCACCATGTTCGCTTGCTTTCTTGCGGCTTCTTGTGTGTAAAGCTTCTCGTAAATTCGCAGTTGGTGTTGCTTTTGTTTTGCTGGTCAAAATGGTGCGCCTGTTGATTGGTTAACACGCGAGGTGGCATATTTTGTCGGCATTACGCGATCAAATCTTTACAAAATATTCCATTAATAGTTATAAAATACACCAATTAGGAGTAGTAATGGACTACCCCAGATTGGTGGGATTTCGCCATGCGTGTCAATCAATCGCATTCATCAATCCTGCCACACTGCAGTTGGAATGAGCTCATCGCTGGTGCTACGGCGCGTGCAGGAGGCCGTGCGCCGCACACGCGGGTGCTTCATCTCGCCTGCGATCGAGGCCAAGGTCATCGCGCACATGGGTGTGGGCGTCATTGCGAAAGAACACATCGCTAAGGACACGCTGATCTTCCAAGCCGGTGCGGACGCGTGGTACCCGTTCTCGGCCGAGTGTGCGCTGGAGCAGGCGCAGCGCAAAGCCCCAGGCTTCCTGGACCAATTGAACCAGCTTTTCACGAGCAACCCGACTCTGACCGCATCGCCTTTTGTCCCAAATGCGCTGGTGCTGGGCGTGCACTTGCTCGTGAACTTCCCGCGCTCGCAGATGACGCAGGTACTCTACGCCAACGTCACGGACGTCAAGATGGAGGAGCTCTACGTCAACTCGCTGCCAACCTATGTCGACCTGCCCTTCTACTGGGACGACCGCCAGTTCCAGGAGCTTGAGGGCTGTACTGAGGTGGCTCGTGTGATCCAGCAGAGGTGCGTCTATGTGTGTGTGTGGTATCGTGTAAGTTTATGGTGCTTGCTAACCTTGTGACAACTGGGTGGCTGCAGCGCCAAGTTCTACGCAACGATCTACCAGCACCTCTTTGGCAACGCGAGCGAGCTTGTGGACCGCGAGGCGTTCTTCTGGGCTATGTCGGTCCTTCTGTCGCGCGCGACGTCCGGTGCAGACCAGCCCTTCACGCTCATCCCGTTCTTCGACTGGTTCAACCACAGCGACAACGGGTAAGCGGTTTAGCTCTCAGCTCTTTCTTCCCACAAAGAGTTACACTAATAGCAACTAAATGACTGTGACCTATCGCTGTCTATTGAGCAGAGATGAGTGTGAGCACGGCTTTGATCCTCAGAAGGGCTTCACAGTCCACACAACGCGCGCGTACCAACCGGGAGAGCAGATCTTCATCAACTACGGTCACCACGCGAACCTGCGGCTGCTGCGCAACTACGGCTTCACGTTGCCCAGCAACCCGCACGATGTGCTCGAGCTCCCGCTTCCCGAGTTTTTGCAGAAGCTGCAACCGTCGGACGCGATGCTGAGCGAGAAGCACGAGCTGCTCCAGTCGCTGCTTGGTAACAGCTCAGGGGGAAAGGTAGTCACGAAGAAGACGCTGCAGATCGCGAACGACGGTCAACTGAGCGTTGAGTCGCAGCAGTGGCTGCAGATCTTCCTGGCGTCGCGTGGAGAGCTCCAAAGCATTTTCCGGCAGGCATCAGCAACAGCGCAGCCTTCATCATCATCACCAGTGCTGGAACTGCCGCCATCACTTGTGAGCAAAGTCCAGACGAGCATCAAAGAAATCTGCACACAACGCCTTGCGACGCACAGGTCTTCACTTGAGGTACGTCGTCATTGGACGCTTACTTGTCCTTCGCAGTAGCTCACTGTGCTAACGATCTTGCTTTTCGTTTTCCACAGGCCGACGAATCCTTCTTACTCGCAAACGATCAGCAGCTGGCGCCGTGGCTGCGGTCGTGTCTGCACACCCGCATGGGCGAGAAGCGTGCACTAGTGAACGCGATCAAGCGCCATTTGACTCAGTGAAAGAGCCCCATTTCCCCCCACCACCTTAGATCTCTCGAAGAAATGGCACGACGAGCTTCTCACGAAAAACGAAACCAATCTATTTACTAAGCTCAGCATGGAATCAGCCACTTCTCACTTGAAGTTAATCCTCACACGGGCGTGCCGTGGACGCGAAAGCGGTAGAGACACGTGTACTCGCGGTGGCCGTAGTTCGAGCCAATCTCGAGCGTGATGCCGTCGATCGGCGAGCGCTGGCTGACAGGTGAAGTTAACTTAAAGGTCTGCGACGGCGCGCCACCGCGGGTGTACGAGAAGTTTCCAAACAGAATCGACTCGACGGTCTCGCGAACGCGATCTCCAGTCAGTCCCTACAGTACACATCACACGCACAGAGAGGACTTAGAGCCATTCGAACGCGCAATAGTCGGATCACTCCTTCAGTCAACCAAACGTACCAAAATCTGGAATTCTTTTGGTGCAGAGCTGAAATCCGGCGCGACCTGCTCGGGGATGTGGTCGATCGTGATCGAGTCCGCGATGATGCGCGTGGATAACTTCACGGAGAGCTTCCCAGTGGAGCCAACAATGCCCCAGCAGCTCCCGATCTCCATCGTTTCCTATTCACAGTAGCATGCAGCAAGGAATTAGACACCCTAGACAGTGTGCACAAGGTATCCACAAAGCATGGACTTCATGTACCGACAAAGCGGTCTCAGGACGCCCGTTGTGCCGAGAGAGCCACCACGGGAGCTCGCTGGACGACAGGAGTGAGCCAACGAACGGAAGTGGCTGCTTGCAATAGGATGGAGACGTGAATGCGCCGTCACCACTTTGCAAACCAACGGCGCGCGACAGCATCTTCAGTGGCGAGAACGTATTTGGGTGCATCAAGTCGCTATTCACATAAAGAGAGAGCCATTCCAGCACGACAGTCGTGAGTCAGCAAACCCCGCATGCAACACAACCTAAGAGCAATCCCAACAATGTCGTCTACATACCTCTCCGAATGGATCACCATAGCGCCGTTTGCCAACGCTGCGTAGTCCACACGCCCGGCTTTCTTCGCCTCGGCCTCCACCAGCGCGCCTTCAATCAGACTTACGAGCGCAGGATCCGCCGCATCCACGTTCTGCAGACTCTCGACGCTGTCCAAGATGAGCTTCTTCTCCGCCAGCAACGACTTCGACACGCGCTCCTCAATCTCATGGATCTCGCGGTGCAGTTCGCTCTGCAGCTCGTCCTGAAGCGACGCCTTCCAGCTGCTGAGCTCCTGGTGGAGCTTGTGTTGGTTGCTGGACAGCTCTTCCACGCTTCCAGAGAAGGCAGTGCCTTGTGCAAGGCTCCGAACGGACTGGATGAACATACACACAATCAAACGCCACTGGATCAGTACAATAGACATGACAAGTAGAGTCAGACAGAGACAATAAGAGGACACACCTCCATCTCAGCGTGGTGCTCCGTGACCATCTCTTGGATCGATGCCTGCTTCTTCGTTGTCGTGCGCAGCTCTGTCTCGATGGTTGACACCTTCTCTACCATTCGCGTCCACTAGTGACAACCATACACACAACAATGGTTGAGATCACCTCCAAATGATGTTCATCAGAGTATACACGAGTACGCACCAGTTCCTCGGTGTGCTTGGAGATCACTCGCTCAATGTGGATCGAGATCGCGCTACTGCTGTCTGCGAGGCTGAACTTGCGCTGCTGCTCGTCGTGCACGTGACGCAGAGACTCGTGCAGCACACGCAGCGCCTCTACCTCGCGCTCCTGAGACTGCAGCGTCGTCCGCAGGAACGTCAGCTCCTCGCTCATGGATGAGAGCTTCACGTCCACGATCTCCTGCACAAGCGACCGCATCGTGCCCTTCTCGTAGCTGCCGATGGGCGGCTGCATGCCAGTCACGCGGGTCGTGAGCACGTCTACGTAGCGAATTGCTGTCGTGAGGTACTGCGGGACGACGATCGCGATGAGGAAGCAGCCGAGTGGCGCCATCAGCCAGAGAACGTTCACCGCCATGAAGGAGTTGCGCAGAACGAATTGCTAGCAACGATATAGAGAGATAAGAAGTGTGTGGGTGACCTCACTAGCCACACAGATCTGGCTAACGTTCAGCTAGTCCACGTACCCAGAACTGACGAACATGGTGCACAAAGTTGCGCCATCGTTGGGAATCAGGCACACGCTTCACGAAGCCTGTAGTGCGACATAAAGCCGAGGTAAGTGTGCTGTTCAGCGACTCCAAAGTCTCCAAAAGTGGCTCAAAATAAGCTTGCGAGGCTCTTCTCAGGTTGAAGCCCGCACATGGCTTCACTCGCCTTGCCACAGAATAACAGTCACGTACCAAATCCATTCAGACGATGACGCTCAAAGAAACCTGCTGCAGCACCTGCGTTCCTCACATTAGCTCGTCGTCCGCGAGCAGCGACTTCCGTGTCGTCATCCTCGCCATATTCTTCTTCGTCAACTGTGCCGCGGCGCCGAAAAGTCGAGTGACCCACTTCCACGTACTCGTCCTCCTCTTCGTCATCATCGTCTGCGTCATCCACATCCTCTTCCTCGTCGTCATCCTCCTCGACCTCCTCTGCGCGTGTGTAGAGCGTCCGCTGCACAATGGGCGTCCCGTTCGCGTAGCTGCTGTTCGTGCTCGTGCGCGAGAACGCGGACGTGCCGCTGCCGCCTGTCGCTATGGAGCTCGTGGTGGTCGTGGTCGTGGTTGTAGAGGACGAGACGCCACTCTCGAACTCGTACTCCTCCTCGTCGCTCTCGTCCGCTGCCTCCTCGCTGTTCATGCGCATGCGCCGCGAGACCTTGACGCCCGACGACCGCAGGTTGTACGCGCGGTCCATTTTGGTTTTCGGCTTTCTTCGATTGCTGCTGCAATGTGAGCCGAGCGGTCGGTCGGATTTGGCGTCAAAGCTATAAAGTATGTGTTATAGCAATAGCTATAATAACCTTGCCGAGTGAGGTTTTACGTCAACCTATAAAACCGAATCGACATTGATTGGCCACTTCTTTCCCGTTTCTAGGTCGCACAACCTACAAACCGAGTCTCTGTGTTTTGTTCTGTTGGTCCCTTCCAACACATTCGCAATTCAAAATCGCATCGCCCGCCCGCGCAGTTTGCACGTGAGATGGACGCCGCGAGGGACCGACGCCGCAGCAACAGCGGCGGCAAGAAGGACGACGTGGACGCGCTCGTGCACGACGGCAGCAGTACTGTCGACGGCCTCGCGCACCCGACACACGCAGAGGTAGCCGAGAGCGTCGCAGCCATGACGAACGAGGCGCTCCAGGGGCTTCACCACGGCCAGCACGGCGGCGCGCACGCGTACTCGGTGCTGCTCGCGGACCGCAAGCGCGAGAGTGACTCGGACATACACGACGACGAAGACGTCGACGAGAATGAAGACGATGAGGATGACCCGTCGCGCCTCATGGCCATCGCCGAGGATGACGGCACGCTCGTGCAGTGCGCCGGCATGGAGCAATCGTACGAGTCCTGGGAGGACTTCCACCGCGCCATGGACGAGTACTGCGTCGCGACCCACCAGCCGATGCGTTTGCGCACGTCAGACTCGGCCAAGGCGGTGAACAGCCGTGCGGCGAAGCGCAACAGCCTCAAGGAACCGATCGACGAGAGTGTCGGCTTTGTCAAGAAGCTCTACCTGTGCACGCACGGCGTGAAGACCAAGCCGCGTGGCAAGGGCAAGCGTCCGCGCCAGCACTATCGCTACATGGGTTGTCCTGCGATGATCCGCGCATGCATCTCGGAGCGCAAGCCTGGTGAGGGCAGCGGCAAGAACAAGTATGTCGTCCGCGTCGTTGCGCAGGTACGAGTTCATAAACTCTTGTTGGTATTGCAATGGCCTCTACCATCATTCTGATATCTCTCTCTGTATTTCATTTCATTAGATCAACAAGCACAACCACCGATTGAGCGAGCACCTGTTCAAGTCGTACTCGGAGAGCCGTGTCGTGATTGACGATGAGCTTGTGGTCCCAGGCGGACAGCGCCTGAAGGAGGAAGGTGGCACCGCGTCGCCAGGTGGCTCTGCTGCTGCGGCCGCCGCCGCTGCTGCGGTCGCTGAGCACCACCTCTCGGCACCAGTCGCGCAGGTTCTCGAGGACCACGCGCTCAAGAATGCCCGTGAGTGGAATGAGATTCTGACACAGTGTGACAATGCGGAGGGTATGAGACTGACTGAGAGGATGGGGATATCTGTGTGTGAATATGAGATGATACAGCGATCTTCCAGGCGCAAGCACTCGATCTCATGAGCGCCCCCCGCATGAAGCCTCGGTACGACAGTGTGTTCTCACATGGTCTATTATGATGATACTGACAATGAGCTGACAATGATTATGTTGTTGTTCTTATGCAGCGTCGGATGGGTGGGCACTGGTATCATGGGGAACAGCATGTGCGGCCACATTCTGGTACGTCTTCTGCTCTGCTCTACTGTCGCTGTTGTTGTGTCCCCTCTATGTAGATACTCTATTGACTAACAACACATTTGGCGCCTTCTTACAGAGCCAAGGCTTCGAAGTGACGGTCTACAACCGCTCGCCTGAGAAATGCCAGATGCTTCGTGAAAAGGGAGCAGTCGTGGTTGACTCGCCGGCTGAAGTCGCGCGGTATTCGGGTACACTGTCCTATTGTGAAAAAGGCGACAAAAGCGAGTGATGGAGACACTAACACACCACGTATTTGCTCTCGTGGTATCCCGTCTCTTAGACATCGTGTTTGTGATCGTCGGGTACCCGAGCGATGTGCGCTCCGTGATTATGGACCCGGAGACCGGCCTGCTTTCGCGCATGAAGGTCAGTGGCGTGATTGTGGACATGACGACCAGCGAACCGTCGCTCGCCAAGGAGATCTACGAGGCCGCCAAGGAGAAGGGCGTGTCGACGCTCGATGCGCCAGTGTCTGGTGGTGACGTCGGTGCGCGCGAGGCCGCACTGTCGATCATGGTCGGCGGCGATGTTGACGCGGTGTACGCCGCGATGCCGTTCTTCAATATGATGGGCAAGAACATCCGCCACATGGGCGGCGCCGGGGCGGGCCAGCACACGAAGATGGTGAACCAGATCCTGATCTCGACCAACATGATCGGCGTCGTCGAGGGTCTGCTGTACGCGAAGAAGGCTGGGCTCGACATGCACGAAGCGATTCGCGCGGTGAGTGCTGGTGCCGCTGGCTCCTGGTCGATCAGCAACATGGGTCCGCGCATCGCGAAGCGCAACTTTGACCCGGGTTTCTTCGTCGAGCACTTCCTCAAGGACATGGGCATTGCGCTCAAGGAGGCCGAGAGGTTGGTGGAATGTGTTTGATGTTGTTATGGTGGTAGGTATGATGAGTCCGGTCTGTCCTGACTACGAAATGTGAACTTGTTGTGCAGAATGAACCTCGCGCTGCCTGGTCTGGCACTCGCGAACCAGCTCTACATCGCCGTGAAAGCGCAGGGCCACGGCCGTCTCGGCACGCAGTCCCTCATGCTCGGCCTCGAGCACCTGAACGGTATGATCCAAGACGTCTGCAGAGAGCGTTGTTGCCACGTAACGACACTCACATGTTGTTATTCTTATCTTGTTGTTTGTTGCTAGGCATCTATCCTGAGGGAAAGCCCAAGGACGTGGAGATCGTCTAGTACCTTCGCTCAGTCCATCACCTCATCGCTGCTTGAGCAGGATCGCTGCTTCACGCGTGGAGTTAGCCGCAGATGCAGCCATTGTCTATTTTGACTACCAGGTCATTCTTTATAAAAAGCAGCTTTTTCAACACACACCAAAGTATATAGGTTATTGCTCTATTGCTTCATAATCAGCCTCGCTCGCTAAAAACGCATCACGCAAAGAAATGCTTCCAGCAACATTTTTCTACCCAACGTTGCTCGCGTCCTTTTCGGGCAACGTAATCGACTGATCTCAGCCGAGGAGAACAAGACAAGAAAGAAGAAGAAGAAGAAGAAGAAGCGACCGACCACGAGACGAGCATTCCACGCGCCAATGGACCTCCCTGACGAAGAGCTCAAGCAGCCGCTCGTGGACCAGCATCCTCAGCAGCAGCAGCAACAACAACAACAACAGAACGCGCCGTCGCGGTCCCCGCAGCACAACCATCAGCAGCAGAACAACGTCACCGGTAAACCGAAAGATATCGTGCGCGGCGTCCCAGGACTCAACCTGCCCAAACACGCGACGAACAACTACGTCGCGATGCGCAACCCACCCGACGGCGAAGAGGAGAAAGAAGACAACAGCTCGCAGCACATGCGTCACGATGTGAAGCAGAACCAGCTGCCCTACGCGGCGCCCAACGTGCATCCGTACGCCGTGCCGCAGTACCAGCCGAACGCGTACGGCAACGACAGCGGAATCGGCGCGTCTGGTAGTGGTGGGGGATGGGGGACCAGCCACGAGCAGTCGTACGACGATACGCGCAGCTCGAACATCGACCTCGCCGTCAGTGGCATGTACACGCTCGCAGCCGCGTTCACGATCATCCAGGGCTTCGGCATGCTCATCCACTTCACGTACTCTGCGAGTGAGTTCTTGTTCGCTTATTGCTGATATGAGTTTGT
Source organism: Globisporangium iwayamae (assembly GCA_023336215.1). Classification (NCBI taxonomy): domain Eukaryota; phylum Oomycota; class Peronosporomycetes; order Pythiales; family Pythiaceae; genus Globisporangium; species Globisporangium iwayamae. The sequence goes on from JAADWP010000597.1 coordinate 12,783, forward strand.
ATGGGTTTGTTATATTTACCAACATGTTTGACTTTGTGTTACACCTATATGACTACAGTCGCGCTGGGCTTCTACACGATGGCGTTTGGCGCGACCGTGATCTTGTACGATCTCAAGTCGGTGGTGCACGGCGTGAGCGTGGAGGTGTACTTCCCGTTCCTGGGCAACTACATCGGGCGCGCGCTCACGATCCTCTTCTTCGCCGTGCTCTGCGCGCAGACGTACGACTACGGCGGCTGGACGAAGCTCATCGTCCTCTACAACCTGCTCGTGGCCACGCTCCAGGGCTTCGTCTACTTCACGACCAAGACCGTGAGTCCCGTGCAGCCGCACATGGAGGACCTACCCGACATGTAAGAGAAACAGTACGAGCGAGCTCAACATAAGAGCTCAGTTGAGTGGAGAGAAGAGCGAGCAAGAAGAAGGAGAGTGTGATGATGGTGAGCAAAGGTAGTTCATTTTTTTAATAGGATCCGTAATGGATTCAAGACATTGGCAAGCACTTGATCTCTTCTTGATCCTTCATGCTTCAAGACATCAACAACTACTACGTAGTAGTCTACTACTGCACTCTTGTTGACTCTCGGTAGTCTAGCGGCGCTTTGGCGCAACCAGCAAGCCCACGAGGGAAGTAACACCAACAGTGACAGCGACCACCAAGTAGCCCGCGGCCGCATCCGAGAGCCCAAACCACGAGCCAGCCGTCACCTTCTTCTTGGCCACACTCGTCTTCTTCACAACAACAGTCTTCGAGCTGGTGGTCGTAGAAATCTTCCCCGACTTCAGGGCTTCTTCCTGTTCCACAGCAGCCGCAATGTCGCGCTGGATCATCTTGGCGGCGATCGGATGGTAGAGCGGCTTGCTCTCATCGAAGATAGCGACGGTCTGCGCGGCCCCGACGGTCTTGCACAGATCGCGGAAGAGCGGACGCACATACTTCATGCGGCCCTGCTCCTGCAGGAACGCGCCGATCTTGCTCATGAGGCGCGTGTCCTTGGCGCGCAGCGAGAGCGTGTACCAGCGGAAGCGCAGCTCGGCGTTGTGCGTCGTGCTCAGGTGCTTGTGGCAGAAGGCGTCGATGGCGTCCAAGTGGTCCTGGGTGAAGATGAATCCAGTACCAGACGACTGGCTCGTGAGCAAAGTGTCAAGCATGAGGATCCAGAGTGTGGCCGACCATTTCTTGATCGCGTGGTGCGACACGCTCGTCCACGTCGTCGGGTCCGTGCTCGCGACGATCTGCTCGCCCAGCGCGATTGCCGGCGCCGCGCGCGTCGTGTCAAAGTTAGCGGGCACTGGCGGCATCCCCGGCGTGTGGTACCACAGGTCCCAATCGATTTGCTGGATCGCCTCCTTCTTGTCGACAGTGTTGGTAAAGTACTGCGTGAAAAACACTCGGAACTCGGTCGACGTCACGGTCTTGAAGCGGAATTCCCGGATGTACGCACGCGCAAAGGCCTCAAAGGTCTCGTGGCCGCCCACGACTGTCGTGAGGTAGTGAAGGAAGTTAAAGCCCTTCTCGTACGGCACAGACGAAAAGACGTCGTCCGGGTCCACACCGTCGGAGTCTGGCACCAGGTGCGTGTATGGGTGGTCTACGCCAAAGTTCTTGACCGACTCGCCCAGAGCACGGAGGCCAATGGACGCCTTGAGGTCGTATGCAAGCGGATCGTCGTGAATGCGCGCGAGAATCTTGCATTCGAGCCAGCGGGTCCATCCCTCGTTGAGCCAAAAGTCGCTCCACGTGCGGTTCGTCACCAGGTTACCCGTCCACGAGTGCGAGATCTCGTGCGCCACGACGTCGGCAAGCGACCGGTCGCCCGCGAGCAAAGTGGGCGTCACAAACGTCAGACACGGGTTCTCCATGCCTCCGTATGGGAACGACGGTGGCAAACACACGAGGTCGTAGCGCTTCCAGACGTACTCCTGGCCTGTGATGTCCTCGGCGTGCTTGAGGAAGTCCTCGGTCTGCGCGAACTCGTACGCCGCCTTGCCCACGACGCTCGGCTCGGCCCACACGCGGCAGCGTGGAGACAGGTCAGCGCTCTCGAGGTGACCGGCAGCGATTGCCAGCAGGTAGGACGGAATCGGCACATGCTGCTGGAACGATACGAAGCGCTTGCCATCCACGTGCTTGTCGCCATCATCGGCGATTGCACTCAGCAGCACGGTGCACCACTCAGGGACCGTCACGAACGCCGAGTACGTGAACTTGCACACCGGTGTGTCTGGTGCCGGCACGATGCTGCGCGCGTGGATCGCCTGGCACTGCGTGAACAGGTACGGATGGGTCTTGCCGGCCGTGAGCTCCTTGGGCAGCCACTGGAGTCCGCTCGAGGCCTCAGTCGTCGCGTACTGCACCCGGACGTTCGTCGCGCCGAGCGTGATCGGGATCACAAGCGCGCTGCCGAAGACGCTGTCAGCCTTCTGCAGGTCGAAAGGGACCTGCTCACCGTCCACAAACGTCTTCTCAATCGTCAGGTGGTTTGTATCGAGCACGAGCACGGGGAACGCGCGCGAGGCCGCCGTCGTGGGGGCAAACGTGAACGCGTACTCGGCCGAGCCGCGCAGCTGCTGGCGCTCAAAGTCGATGTCGACGCTCCAGTGTAAGTGCGTGAAGGTCACCTCGTCCAGGTTCGCGAACGAGTGATGCGTCAGCGCGCGGGGGGAAGTGGTGAAGCTGCGCATGCTTTGGCTGCTTGTCGTCTTGCTTGTCTTGTTGATTGGCGTGTTGCAGATGAGTGAAGACCCGCGAGCGTTTGCTTGTCACGATGCCGAGTATCTTCGTGATTACATTTATGCCATTTTGATTCGTTTATTTACATTATTAGTCAGTCAGCATCCAAACAAATTACGTTCGTTTTTTACAACTGGCCCTTTTCGCACCAAATCGTAAGTTGCACTACGCTTTAGGTACAATGTACCGCTTATCGTACCATTTTCAACGGTACATGAGAGAGGGTGATTGCTTGTTTGAGTGACGCAGCGGTATGGAACGAGCCACAACAACACCGAGGAGAAGAGCTCTCCTCAATCGACGTCACTCCGCATCACTCGCTTCTTCCACGTAGCTCGGAGTGTGTGCCTACGACCACCGCTGCAACCACAGCAACCAGAGAACAGTGCACAGCAGTAGGCATGGGGTGCTGCCGGGGCTACAACGCGCGGCTGCTCTTCCTCATGGGCTGTGCCATGATCGAGTACATCTCGCACACGGTCGTGCTCACGCTCGCGCCCATGATTGCCATGCACTTTTACCCGCAGACGTCGTTCCCGCGCCTGGGCTTCTACACGGCGTTACTCTCCGGATCCGGGTACCTGGGCCACGTGATCAGCTGCCGCCTCTGGATCAACGTCGCGCGCTCGCTCAAGAGCAGCAAGGGTGTCATCCTCTGGGGGCTCGCGGTCATCGGCGCCGGGTACTTTAGTCTACTGCTTTGCCAGAGCCTGCTGGCCATGACAATCGTGCGCTTCGCCACGGGCCTCTTCAGCGGCGTAGTGCCCGTCGCGCTCATTGAGATCGACACGATCTGCGGGTACGCAGTGCCATTGTATCGTCGTTTGTGTGAGGGGTATTGTGAAGACTAATGTCCATGTGTGTGTGTGTGTATTGTTTGTCATGATAGCAACCGCCAGTCGCGCCTGGCGTCATCTACAAAGTATCTGGGTATCGGCATTGGCGCAGGCGTGACGTTCCTGCTCGTGGCACTCATGAACAAGCTCGCGCTCACGGAGCCGACGTCCGACGAGGACGCGTTCCTGCACTTCTACCCACTGTCATTCGTCTCGGTCGTCGCGTGGATCGCGGTAGTCGTGACGCTCATCGGGCTGCGCGTACAGAACCGCTCGACGTACATGCAGCTCGCGGGCGACGACGACGCGAATTTCATGCAGCAGCTGAGCAGCACGGCGCTCGACGAGTCGCCCGTGAACGCCACGAGTGCGCGGCCACTGGAGCTCGTGAAGAACGCGTTCGAAGAGACGTTTCGGCTGCACAACCGCGCGCCGTCGACGAAGCAGATTCTCTCGACACCGCGGCCGCACTTCCGCATGATCCGCAGCATCATCCCGCACTACTTCCACGGCTTTACGGCGCACGGACACGTCATTGTGTGGGACTTCCTGGGCCAAATCAAGATGGACAAGCTGCACTCGTCGGGCTTCACGACCGTGGACATCCGCGACCACTACCGCTTCTTTTTATCCTTTGCAGTTGAAAAGCTGCTCAAGGCGTCGCAGAAGTTCGTGTACGTAATCGACCTGGAAGGGCTCACGCTCATGGACACGGACGACCGCGTCGTGGAGATGGCGAGCACGGTCATCGCAGACTTGCAAAAGGAGTTCCCAGACAAACTCGAGACATTGGCCGTGATCAATGCGCCCGTGTGGTTCTCGCAGGTGATGACGAAGGTGCGTCCGCGCTTTTCGAAGAAGACAGCCGACAAGATCTCATTCTTCCGTAAGGACTCGGCCACACAGGACCTGCTGGATCTTATTGGCGTCGACAGTCTGCCGAAGCGCTACGGTGGCCGCAACGGCGTGGAGATCGGCAAAGCCAGTCAGGAGCGCGCCTTGGACGAGCTGCTCAAGCAAACCACGGGCTCGATGGAGGAGACGATCGAGATTATTGGCGGTAGCAGTCGCAACAGCAACCAGAGTCGAGCGCGAGACCGAACGGGTAGCGTGCGTGTGAACAATGGTGACGACGACAGTGACGAAGAAGCGTTCTTCGACAGCCTGGAGTACGGTCTGCATGACGAGATGGACGACAACGACGACGAGATCTCGATCGTCGTGCACTCGCAGTCGAACGCCAACACGACAGAGGCCGTGGCGCGCACGAACGGCACGAGTGTGAGTGCGTCTTCCTCCCCTGTCCGTCCCAAGTTTGCCACCACAGCAGCCGCTGAGAAGAAGAAGGTGCACAATATGGAAGGCGTGAAGCTAGACCACCACTCGACTAGCAGCGCGGCGGACGCGGACGTCGCGATCACACGCGAGCCGCACGCCGTGCTCATCCTCTCGGTGTTCTTCTTTTGGCTGCTCGTGCAGTTCAGCTTTGACGAGATCTTCCCGCTCTGGATCTTCAAGGACGAGCAGACTGCCGGTGGCCCTGGCGGCCGCATCTCGTCCGTGCCGCACCCGATTCGCGCCACGGCGATTGCCAACACACTCACGCTAGCGGCCCGTACGGCGCTCATGGCGGCCTGCGTCCTGGTTACGCAGCTCTTCTTCTCGTCGCTCTCGTCGAACGTGATGACGCCGCTGGCAACGCTGCGCGTGGGGTTGCTCTTCCAGATCCCGCTCATCGGCAGCTTCCCGCTCATCGACCTGTTCAAGCTCGACCAGTTGCCATTCGCGTCTGTGATCGTCATCGCGGCGCTCGTCGTGAAACATCTCATGGGCGCCATCGCCATGCACGGGCTGCTGTGTCTGCTGGATAACTCGATTTCGGTTGAGCGGCGTCTTGCGGTTCACCGTGCGGCGCAGATGGTGACGTATGGTGCACTGCTGCTCTCGAGCGCAGTGGCGCCGGCGCTCTTTGCGCTGCTCGGGTACTTTGACAAGAGCTTCCCGTTCAACCACAGCCTGCTCTACTTCGTGCAGGCGCTCGGCCTCGTGTTCCTCTTCCTGTTCTCCTTCGCGATCCCGAGCCGCATGAACTTTCCGGTACTCTTCGCCATGGGGAAGCGATGAAGCGACCAGTGAGTAAGAAGGCGTGCTTGTAAAACAAACGAATGTATGTTTCCATAGAACCTGAGCCGAGGCCTTGTCGTGTGTGTACGTAACAAGTGATTGAATGGATGGCGTTTGCGAATATGTCGTGTTATTTACATGGGTTGAATCGGTCCTTGAGTGTGTCAATAGGGGGGAGCTATCGTAACGAAGAGCTATAGATCGCAGCACACGAGGAGTTCTTTCATAAGAAAATCGGGGGGGGGGGG
>JAADWP010000598.1:0-18670 GCA_023336215.1 Globisporangium iwayamae
GCGTTTGGCCATGTTGTCGGCGCTTGTTTCCTTGGAGCTTGTTTCTTGTAAGACTGTTGAGCTCAAATTTCGGTCAACCGCTCTGGTCTCATTAGAAGTACGTAGGTTATTTATCCTGTGTTTATTTTTTTCCCATCTTCTCTTGCTCGTTGTATGCCATACACAAAACAAATACAACGCGGAAATTCGAGCTTTCGCCACGAACATACCAGGATTTGTATACCATACTTTGTGGAAGTCAAGAAGGGAAAAGTAGCTTCTCTCTCCTCATCCTCATTTCGGCAAAAAGCCCTAAACTTTGAGTAAAAAAAAGTTATGGAGCTTTTTAAAATGAGGATGAGAAAAAAAAACTTTCTGCGAACGAAGCGCTACTTTTTTTGCTTCTTGACTTTCACAAAGTATGCCATACAAATATTGGTATGTTCGCAACTAAACTTCATATCCGGATGCATTTTGTATACTTTTATACTGCGTACCCGGATGGTTACTCGATGCAAACGCTGTATTAATCCATTCAGAGATATCGCCGAACTCACAAAGCCCTTACTCTTGTTAGCTTGTTACAAGATACAAAGCCGTTCTTTGGCTTCCAGTCAGTCGGTTGCCGTGTTGATTGACCCATTCGCGAAAGCGCATTCGCCACCAGAAGCAGCAGCAGCAGCAGAGCTCTTCGTGGCCAACAGCTTCACACAACACACGCACGCAGTAAGACATGGGACGCACGGGTGCGAAGCCAAAGAGCGGCGGCCTTGGCGGTTCACTGCTGAAGACACAGAAGAAGACGTCGGCGGTCAACACGACCGACATCCAGTCCAGGTGAGCGCTTTCTCTTCTCGATGTCGATTCAATCACAACTGCTGGTGCTGGGTTCACGCTGATGTTCTCTTGCTGACGCCTTGTCTGCTGCCGTGCCTATTTGTATGCTGCTATAGCGCTGGCAAGCACGTGTCTGCCCGTGATGGTGGAGATGCCTCGGTCGCCTTGGCGTCGTACTTGGAAGGCTCTTCGCTTGTAAGTGGTGCACTACAAGCGAACATAACGACAATGTGGATTGCCTAAGGACAGAACGCTAACACTCTCATGCTTCTTTTGATTTCTTTTTACGAACTAGGATGATTTCCTTGCGAGTGCCGTGATGGCGAACCGTGAGTTTACAGCCGTGCGAGAGAGCATTCTGATCATGGAAGAAGACCCGGGCGCCATTGTCATTGAGTACGTTCGTTACATCAACTGTGCCATCCGAATGCGAATGCACCCATTGTGCGAGCGTGCTAACACTGTCTTCTTTTTGTTGTTGTGCGCTTGCAGACGCGAGAAGATGCTCGCTCCAGAGATGAGCTTCACGGAGATGAAGGTGCCAAGACGTCCAGAATGGGACGCCACCACCACCGCTGCAGAGCTCAACCGCAGAGAGAAGGAGAGCTTCATGGAGTGGCGTCGCGACATCGCCATGTAAGCCGTCTTGCCGTTTACTTCTTGTTTTCTGTTTGCAAATGCATTTTTTCACTCGTGTATGTTGCTTGCTTTCTTCAGGCTTGAGGAATCGTCTGAGGACTTGGAAGTGACTCCGTTCGAGAAGAACCTTGAAGTGTGGCGTCAGCTGTGGCACGTGTGCGAGCGCAGTGACATCATGGTGCAGATCGTCGACGCTCGCAACCCGCTCTTCTATCGCTCGAAGGATCTCGATGTGTACGCGAAGGAGGGCGCCAACCCTCGCCGAACGCTTTTGGTGATTAACAAGTCTGACTTCCTCGACGAGCGTCAACGGTGAGTCATAGAGTGACGATACGCTTAGGCAGCTTTCTCTATATCCGTTGGAGCCGTGTGTTTTAACAATTGCTGTTTGTTCTTGTCTGTAGAACGGTGTGGGGCAACTACTTCACGAAGGAAGGCATTGAGTTCGTCTTCTTCTCGGCCAAGAACGCGCAGGACGAGATCGACGAAATCGCCAAGGCTCAGCGCATTCTGGACCGACTGGAGGAGGCCGAAGGTTCCAACATTGAGGAGGATGAAAATGACGATGACGATGACGAAGAGGAGGAGGAGGACGATGCCGAAAAGGCCGACGAAGAAGCAGAGGAGGAGGAGGAAGAGGAAGAAGTGGCCGAGCCAGAAGCCGTTGCTAAGCCCACTTACGCCTCGGACGAACCCAAGGAGGAGGAATACAAGAGTCCGTACCCCCTGCTCTCACGTGTGGAACTGCTCGAATACATGGACGTCATCGCGACGGATATGCTCAAGGTGGTCGGGCTGCGCGTGAAGGACAAGGGGCTCATCAAGTTCGGCATGGTCGGCTTCCCGAACGTCGGCAAGAGTTCCGTCATCAACGCGCTGCTCGGCGCGTCCACTTTCCTGCACAAGACCCAGCGCGTGGCTGTGGGCTCGACGCCTGGCAAGACGAAGCACTTCCAGACACTCATCCTCTCGGACAAGATCATGCTCTGCGATTGTCCCGGCCTGGTGTTCCCGAGCTTCGTCAACTCGAAGGCTGAAATGTACTGCTGCGGTGTGCTGCCGATCTCGCAGCTTCGCGACCACATTGGTCCATGCCAGTTGATGTGCTACCGTATCCCGAAACGCGTGTTTGAGCGAACGTACGGCATGAAGATCACGATCCGCAAGGCCGCGAAGGAGACCGACACTGTCGAAGTGTACGCGCTGCTCGAGGCGTTCGCTCGCCTGCGCGGCTACAACACGGCCGGCAAGGGCGGTCCGGACACGTCGCGTGCGGCGCGCGATCTGCTGCGCGACTACGTGAACGGCAAGCTGCGCTACTGCCACGCCCCACCCAACGCCGATGAAGACCCGGAGGTGTTCGACATCCACTACATCGCGCTGCAGCAGTTCCCGGACCTGGCGCTGGAGGAGGTCGAGGCGGCCGAGGGCGACGAAGACAAGGAACCCGTGGACGAGCCGCTCGATGAGTCACTGGACTTTGACCGCGCGATCATGGAGGACAAGCGTCTCGTGGTGAGCAAGCGCTTGAAGAAGCACGGCAAGAAGGGGCGCAAGGGCCGCGACAAGAACCCGTACGAGGACTCGGACCTCCCGACGGGCACGTCCGCTGTGCACATCAACAAGGCCGGCAAGAAGCGCACGAACCCGCGCGAGCGATACAACCTGTAAGGAGAGAGATAGGAGACGCACATACACTTGTTTAAAAAGGAGATGATGGTGATACACGGACGTCTTGCATTTTCATTTCATCGGTTTTTCAATTTTTTGTGTCTTTAAAAAAGGGTGAGGTGGTGGGGGCTCATATACACATGGACAAAAGAAACAGCAACATACCTACTCTTCCACTTGCGCTGTGTGTTGTGTCGTGTGTGCGTCTTGAATTGTTTTTCTCTCGTCGTTCTCTGTCACTCTCTCTCGGTGGCGAAGCTCGACTTCTTTCGTCGACTCGCTGTTCTGCATTCGCCGCCGTCAGGAGATCGCTCTCGAATTGCACTCTAAATGTCTTGTTATCGGAACAAGCGCTTACTGGCCCTTCTGGTCCTCATCCATCGTCTCCTCGTTATAAGTAAAGCCAGGGAACTGTGCCTTGCTGCGCTGCGTCTCGCTCATCGTCGTCGTCACGACCGAGTCCACTGGCTTCTCACCCGTGAACTCAATGTCGAAGTTGCTCGTGTCGATCGATCCCAGGCGGTTTGGCGGCTTGAACTCTGGCACGACCTCCTTCGCCATCACGGCCTCCCAGTCGATGCCCTTGAAGAACGGGTGCGACTTGATCTCCTCGGCGTCCGTCGGACCACTGCCGAGACGGTCGCCGACCTTGCGCGTGAGCAGGCCCGTGAGCAGGTCCTTCGCTTCCGCGGACATGAACGACGGGAAGCGCAGCGGCGCATTGAGGATCTTGTCGTACATGCGCTGCATGTTCTGGTCGTAGAATGGCGGCAGACCCGTAAGCATCTCGTAGATGAGCGTGCCGAGACTCCACCAGTCGACGGCCTTGCCGTGGCCCTTGTTCTCCAGAATCTCCGGAGCCAAGTATTCGGGCGTACCGCAGAACGTCTTGGTGCCGCCAACTGCGCCAGCGCCAGAGACAGCCTCCTTCGAGAGACCAAAGTCCGTCAAGCGCAGGTGACCGTCGAGGTCCAGCAGGATGTTCTCAGGCTTCAGATCTCTGTAAATGATGTCATGCGAGTGCAAAGCCTGCAGTGCCAGGATGATCTCGGCCGCAAACAGGCGCGCCTTCTGCTGCGAGAAACGACGGTCCTTCTTCAGCCAGAAGAAGAGCTCACCGCCGCCGCAGTAGTCCATGACCAGGTAGAGCTTGTCCGGCGTCTGGAACGCGTACGAGAGACTCGTCAGGAAAGGGTGCTTGATGCTCTGCAAGATGCTACGCTCCGTCTTGGTGTGGAGCAGCTATTGACATAAGGAACAAAATGCAAATGACACAATCGTTAGCTCATTGACCATTGTTTGCAGTCAGCTCATCGATGGAAGGCATACCTGGTTGCGCTTGATCAAAGCAGCCTTGCGCAGGGTCTTCATGGCGTAGATCTTCTTGGTGTCCTTCTTGCGCACCATCATGACCTTGCCGAAACTGCCCTTGCCGAGCACCTTGAGCAGGTCAAAGTCCTCGACCGTGACCTTGGTCATCGGGCGGTCCGCGCCGCCAAGGTCCTGGATCGACACCTGCTCCGCCGGACCCGAGTCGTCCTCGCCGTCCGCTGCACATGAAACACAAACAAAGAAGACAAAGAATTTCAGACACCTCGCCCTCTTGGTAATAAAGCACACACGCAAGACGCATGTACACACTATGTGCAGGCAAATTACTTACAGTCATGGTCGTCGGACGGTGGTGGCGGCACGCCCTGCGCCGGCGCCGGAGGCGGGGCACCGCCGTTGTACGCCGTGTTGGACGATGGCGCCGCGGGGGCGCTCACACCCGCACCGCGACCAGTGTTGTTGCCGCCGAACTTGGGGAAGCCGCGGTTGTCGCTCTTGACGGGCGGGCGCATGCTCTTGCCGGCGCCACCTTTCGATCCCTTGTTGCCCATGTTGGTATTTGCTTTCCTGCTAGCTTTGCTTTGCTTGTCGGGGTGGCGAGCTGCTTGCGAAATGGACGTGCAGAGCGCAAGTCGCGAGAGAGTGCACAGAGGGGAGTGGGGCGTGAGTAAGAAAGAGAGGATGTGTGAGAGGACGATCGATCGATCGACCGAGACACACAGGAGGGGGTTTGCTAATGGCGCTTCAGTCGCTCGCTCGTACTCACTGCTGCTGCTCTGTCTATCTGTGGGCCGACAACTCTCTTGCGCTCTCTGCTGTTGGGAAAACAGACGCACTTTTCGCCCGCACGTAACGCGAGGCGACTTGAGAGGACGGAGGTCGGGGGAGGGGAGGGGTGAATTGTATGGGAGTTTGTAGGGGAGCAAAGGGGGATGGTTCGTTCCGTCCTCTGCGCTTTTCGAGCCGACGACGACAACGGCTCGCGCGCTGGCTGGCTCGCTTGCAGCTCTGACCTGGGCGAGTGTTCGCGCAACCTACGCGACCGACCGAGGCTTAAACGAAAAATATATATATTAACGACCGACCGACTGTAGAGCTTGGAGGCGTTTCAGCGTGACGTTGCGCGAAGGTCGCTACAACGCGAGCGGATCTATTCGGTTCCTGTCGTGGACTTGCACAACGCGCGTGCAAGAACGGGTCGAAAACAGGGCCTTCTATTGAAAGCAACCCGATCTTTTGTAAGCAATCACGGCCCCCGTGTCCGCGATTGGCTGAAAATAAACGTCCGGACTCACAACGATCAGAAAACCGGGCGAGGGACAGGCCAGCACAAAACAATATGGCGCACTGTATGGCTGGTGATTTACCTCTCAAACGTCATCTTCGACCTTTCTACTCGATTTGACAGGATTAGTCAATAGGGCTGGGCTGAGCTGGCTGGTTGGCTCCACAACCTCCTTCCCAGCATTTGACAGTTGACGTTTGACACGCGACCGAGCGCCATCATCACGCGCGAACCGCACGCAAAACCAAGCAGCCCTTGCAGGCTGCGCGTCCAGCAAATGTGCTCGTATGAGATCGCTGACTGTGAAGATCAGGCTCTTTCGGGGCCCCCTTCAACGAATGTAAATGCGAATGCAACTCAATTGTGCTTGTGAAACCGATGTGGCGGTGGTGGAAACCTCGTAGCCTTGCTTGATTGATTGCCTCGCTCGCCCCACCTGATCTTTCTTCTTTACTCTGACAAATGCACGTGAAGTTAATGAGCGCTTTGATTGGATACTTGCTAGCGCAGCCAGCAAGGTGCCCGCCCGCCTCCGCCGCTGAGGACGCTTGATGGTGCATGTTAAGGCGCTGTCAACATACTCGCAAGCCTCTTCTCCCAATCTCGTGAGCAAAAGGAAAGAATCCGAATGTGGGCAGCACGCGCGTCCACCAAAGGCGCTATCGCGTGGACTTGCGTGCGAAGTGCGCGCTCATATCTATCACCAAGACCGGCATTCGGTGCTTTCGAAATGGACACTTTGAATTTGATGAATCGAATGAATCTGCACTGTGCCGCTCCTGATAGCTTACTGGACGTGGCAGACTTTCTGGAAGTGGTGCAAAAGATCTCACCCACACACGCATCCAAAAGCTACACAAGTGCCCACTGATGACTGTGGCCCGGAGCGTGTCCTCAAGAGACCGTCACGTCACGCTACGAGGGGCACGCATGAAGTGCTCCATTCCCACGTAGCGCGCTGCCTACGCGCTGTGCATCAGCGCCTCGCCAACCCAAAGTGTCGTCTGCTTCATTCCGAGCGGTGGGAACGCTGCGCACTCACACCGCATGTGGCATGCGTTCGTTTTGTTCTGGTGCTCTGGCAGGCGCGCTGGAGGTCTCAACAAATCAGAACGCTGCACCAAGCAGCAGAAACCACCCAAACAGAGACGCGTGATATGGTCGCGTCACGGGTGTGCGTGTCGCATAATCTCATTCCCAGCCAATCAAACTCCCCCACCTGGCCACGGTGTCGTCGTGGTGAGATCAAAATCTGGGGTTGCGGACGCCACCAGACAGACCCCTTGGGCGATCAATCAATCAATCAGTCAGTCACACGAGGGAATGGATCCTTGGCGAACAAATGGCTTAAGCGAGCGAGCGCTTCAAGAAGAGCTCAAAATTGGAAGGCTCAACGGTATGCCTGCGTGCGTGCGTCGCGGTGGCGGCGGCGGCCATCAAGGATCCATTTGAGTGGTGTTGACGCTCACCCGCTGTCGAATTTCGAAGCGGGAAAGCAAACAAAGTGAGGGAGGCGTGAATCTTTGTCTGAGCATTCATTGCCCAATCCTGAAGACCGATACACGAAACCGTAAAGCAGACACCCATCCATCCATTTCGCTCCATCCATCCATTCTTCTGTGTCTCTTCTGAAGAAGAGGTCATCGCCATTTTCATTCCGCCCACATACAAATTGCTGTACTGTACTAGCCACGCATTCTCGGTCTGCCACGTCCTCGCTGTCATGCGTACTTTATCAAGATGGTACGGTTCTACTTTGTCTCTGTTAAAGTATCAGCTTTGTCATCAAGTTTACTCAACCGAGTTGTTTCAGTAGTGAAAAAACTAGGTTAGTGTCCAGTCGGTGACGCGTGTGACACTTTTGTGCCAATTTGTGGCATTAGCGTCGACGGCTGGGGTTGAATTTTCAACAGACAGCTCTGCTTGGGCTCTCTATGGCTTTGGCTTTGGCTTTGGCTTTGGCTTTGGCTTTGATCCGTGGTCGCTGTCTGCGCTGGCTGTCCGCCCGCCCGCCGCATACTCATTCCCAGTCAACCGCGCGCCGGGAGAAGGAGAAGAAGTAAGAAAGAGAAGCGTGGCTTCGTTCGTTCTTCGAATCGGTCGACGCGCCACAACCCAACCAGACGTCTGCGAGAGAGATGAAGGACGTCGTGATGCAACAGCCCTCCGCCGCGATGACGTCGACGACGCACCTCGGCGGCGGCGTCGCCGTCACCACCGCTGGCTCACCCACGTCTGCTGCTGCCAGTACGAATGCTGCCTCGGCGGCCGCAGGAGCCAACGATAGCGGGCTTTCGCATGGCGATGAGAGCCTACAGCTCTCCGACATGGGCACGCCCGCGGACGTCGCGGCCGAGATGGAGCTGCTCCACGCCACGAACCGCGACATGTTCTCGTGGTTACTCTTCAACTCGGAGAACATGAGCGCGCCCATCGGCGGCGCCGGCAGCGGCGGGCTCGATGACCCGTTCCGCACGCTGGGCGACGACGATGTCGTGGGCTCCAGCGGCTTGTCCATGTCGCTGCTGGCGCACTCGTCCCCGCTGCTCCAGACCAACACGGCGCCCACGACCGTCGACCCGCTCCAGAACCACCACCACATCAACAGTGCCAATACCAGTCACCAGCAACACCTCCAGCGCTCGGTCGCGGCGGCGCTCGCGAATAGTAACGGCCTCGCGACCGCCACGGCGGCGGCGGGCTCGCTGCAGGTCTCTGTCCAGATGGGGAACAGCAGCACCGCGGCGGACAAGCTGGCGGCGGCCGTCAAGCGCCGCGGCAAGAAGCGTGTGAACGATTCCCCCGTGGCTGCCGCCACAGCGCGATCGAGTACCCCAACAAATGGTCCATCTGCTGCTGCTACCACTACGACGACGGTACCGGCGACGAAGAAGCAGCTGACGGGCAAGGAGAACCTCAACGGCACGCCCATGTCCGCGACTCAAGAAGGGCTGCTGCGCCACTTGCAGTCGGCGAACCAGGCGTTGTCGCTTTCAAAGCGCGGCCACCAGTCCTCTGGAATTGGCGGCAGCGGGACGTCATCGTTCATGGACTTGTCCAGTGGCGGTCTGTCCACGCCAAAGATGGAGCGCGCGTCCAGCAGCGGCAGTGACGACACGCTGACATCGATCCAGCGCAAGCAGAAGCTTGAGCGCAACCGCGAGTCGGCGCGTGAGTGCCGCCGCCGCAAGCGCGAGCACATTTTGGGCGTTGAGGAGCGCTGTCGCCAGCTCGAGCGCGAGAACATGGAACTGCGCGGGCAGCTGAAGGCCGGCAAAGAGGCCATGAAGCAGGAGGAGAAGGAGAAGAACCGCGTGTGCGAGGAGCTTGAGCAGATGATCCAGCGCGGTGCGTCCGAGAAGGAGCTTGCGGAGAAGATCGACAACTTCAAGGAGCAGTACTCGGACTACGGCCACGGCCGGCGCTCGGCGCTGAGCTACCACTTGCATCAGATCGAGCGGTTGCTGCTACCGACGCAGGTCACCAAGATGTGCATCTGGGCACTGCGCCAGGACGACAGCTTCTGGCAGGACGAAGAGGACGAGACGAGCCTGCCTGTGATCCTCGCCAAGGAGCTTGGGCTCACTGAGGAGCAGAAGAAGAAGATCCAGCAGCAGAGGTGCGTTATTTGCGTTGTTTTCGACGCTGTCTACGATTTCTGTGGTGCTAATTCATCTGATGTGGTTGTTCTGTTGAAATTGCAGAGGCTCGATTTCGCTGATCTGTCAGAACCTGAAGAACGCGCTGTCATTGCTCGACGAGCTCAAGACAGAAGTGATCCAGAAGAACACGACGCTAGATATGGAGATGGACAAGCTCCAGAACATCCTCACGCCCACACAGCGCGCAAAGGTATGCTTTTTATCATCTATTGGCTGCATGAATGTGTTGGTCAGGATACTCATTTCTCTCTTTGTGTGCGTATCTGCTTTTCAACCATCTGCAGTTCATCGTGTGGGTGACGAACAACCAGGCGTGCATGCACCTGCTCAACAAGCTGTGGCGAAGCGTGTTATAATCACTTCAGCTCAGCTCGTCCTCTGATCCGATGGATACAATCGCTGCATGTGCCCAGCCAAAGCAGAGAGAGCAAACGCGCAAGTGGAGAAACGAAAGGGAGAGAGGGTCGAATGAATTGCAGGAGGATCATCACCAGTCGCCTTGTATGCTAGTTAGTCATCCTCGCTCTTGGAGCACCTCACTCGCTCGCTTGCTGTCTTTATTTTTTATATGTATAGAAAATAGTTGTGGGTTCTCTGTCGCGTTCTTGTCTTCTGGTCCTTTCGTTCATTCTGTTTGTTGTATCTTCGCTTTCCAGGGTGGTAGCAAACAAACGGAGCTCATGCTAAGCTGTTGCTTGCTTTATGTTTTGTTTGCTCGTGTCCTTTGGTGCTTTCTATCCTCGTGTTTCAGGCTTTTTCGCTTGCTTTTCTCGATGTCGTGTAGCTCGCTGGTATCGTTCATTTCATATTTCATTGTGCTTTTTTACTGGGGTCTTTGGCTTTCATTCTGGTGTGCTCTCTGTTTGTTTAGTCACCGAAGCCCATGACACTGCTCGCCACCATCTTGTGCTCACCCCCAGCATTACTGACAGCCCACTCCGTTTCGATCCCCTCTCTTACTGCTGGTCCAGGAGACTGCGGCGCATCTTCTTCATGTGGTTGTTCCACTGCTCGGCGTTCGGGTTCGTGAGGCGGTACTGGAGCTCCTCCTCCGAGATGGCCTCGGCCATGTTCACGAGCGAGCCGAGCACCGTGCGGATGTAGTTGGCCGTGTCCTTGTCTGGTCGCGCGCACTTGTAGTTCCAGAAGCCCTTGTCGGCGTTGAAGCCAAACTCGAGGATCGCCGAGCGACTGGGCGTGCGCTGCAGGATCTTCTGGACCACGGGCACGTCCTTCGGGTCCAAAACGACGATCGAGTCAAGCTCGATGTGCGTGTTGCGTGGTCCGCCACACGTGAGTGCAACCGTGTTGCTCTCGCTCAGCTGCGCCAGAAAGTCCACGGTGATCAGGTCCGACCACTTCCACTTGAGGTACTCCTTGTGCGTGTTGGGCACGTACGGTGTGTTCGGGCAAAACACGATGCCGTCCGTGTAGTGCGTGCGCTTGTCGTCGCTGTAGATGCGCCCGAGGCTCTGGTCGCGCTTCTGCACGCGCTGGATCTGGCGGAAGACATCCGTGATGTGACGCACGGGCACCCAGCGCTTGCGCAGAATCGGCAGCACTGCGTGGCGGTTGATGTTCATATCGCGGATCCCGGCGGCGTACGGACCACTAAGGTTTGCAACATTGTTATGGCAAAGCAACAGCAGTGGTTAGAGATTGGTTATGGAGCTCATTGGCTTCAGATGATCACAAAGAGAACACTCACTCGTCGGACAAGAAGTCATTGAGGATCGTCAGCCGGTCCGTGAACGGTTTGTCAACGTGCGAGTCGTCGGCCGACGTGCCCGTGGCGATAATGTCGAACACCATGAACACGTAGCGCTTCTCCTTCTGATGGAGCTGTTGGACACATCCAACCACGAATGCATTATGAGATCCCAATTCGCCACCACAATAGCATCACATGAGAAGCGCCAAAAACGATGCCACGTACCACAAACTCTCCGTCGAGCACTGTGCCCTCAGGGAGCAGCATGTTGAGCAGCTCAAGCCCCGTGGTTGTGAAGGGAGCATTCGAGCGGTCCACGAGCACGGTCTTCCCGCCGGCGACCACGAGGAAATACCGCACGCCGTCAGTCTTCTCCGAGACAAAGTACTCGCGTGACTTGACGAGCGGGATGTGCCAACGCGCAAAGCCCACGGGCATTGTCCCGCTGAACTTGCCACGCACGCCCAGGCGCAACTGGTAAGCGTTCTGCACTTCCGTGGCGGCGGCAAAGTCCCAGCTCGACTTGAAGGCCTGGCCGGCGTTCGGCATGAAGTACTTGACCATCTTCCAAAGGTACGACGCCGTGACGGTCGCGCTGCGCCAGCTTTGGCCATTGTCATCCGGCTGCTTGAGCCACTCGTGCACGACAGTCTGGTTGAGCTCCACCTCGACCTCGAACGACCGCTTGTTCGTGCTCTCCTCGAGCACCTTGGTCAGGTCCACGCGCATCTCGCGACCTACGGCCGACGTGCGGTCCTTGTGGCGGATGTTCTCGGCCGCAGGCATCTCAGCCAACCCGCCTTGAAGGTCACGCTGCGGGAATTCGCACGAAATGGACACCCGGCAGTCGTACTGGCAGTGCGGGAGGAAGATGTCGATCGAGCCGAGGCGCTCCTTCACCTGGATCTGCGGCGTGCCGCGCGCGCCGGTCTTCAGGTCCACCTCCTCGATGATGCGCTTCGACTGGCCCATGTTGTGTACGACCGTCCTCTCGAGGTGCTCAGCGAAGCCGTCACCCTTGAGCAGGTACTCGAGCCCCTTCACGAAAGAAGGGTACTCGCTCTCGGTCACGCCGGGTACGAACTTGGCGCCCACGCCCTTCATCTGATCGTCACTGAGCACGACAGCGGCGTCCATACCATCTTGTGAAGGGCGACAGCGTGCGTCTTGCAGACACGACGTGATCTTGCCGAAGCGCAGCTCGACCTCGATTTCCGAGCCAAAGCCTTTCTCGTCCATGGTCGCGCGCATGTCCTGCAGGAACTGCGCGATCGCAGCGTCGGGGGCCACAGACTTGCCGTCCACATTGATCGCCTGCCCGCGTCCCGCCGTGAGCTGCGCGACCTGCGCCTCGGCGCGGCGCGCCGACTGCGTGGATTCGTTGGTGCGCGAGAGCGACGAGAGCATGTTGCCCAGCAGACCGCCGCCGCCGCCGCTGCCGTTCGACATACTCGAGTGCGTGCGCTTCGACATGCTGCTGGCTGGCCGTCTAGTGGGTAGTGTGGTGGGTTGCGTGTGTATGTGTGGATACACAGGGCTACAGTCAAGTCAGGTGGTGTCGTCGTCGTTGTCGTCGTCACCAAGGATGGATGCCGCCGCCGACCGCTTGAAAGTGACCAACCTGGCCGGCCAGCCGGGCAGCAGTAAAAAACGAAAAAGGAGAGTTTACTGAAAGAGACCAAATACAAAAGATCGCTTGAAGATGTTGTGTACAGTACGACGCATTCTGACAAATAGAATAATGCTGAAAGGAAGGTAGAGATGGATGTCAGCGTCTCGACACTTCGAAGGTCGTGAATCCGCACATGATATGCGGCAGCCATCATGCAGCACGCGTGATTTGCTATGAGACCGCTCGCTCGCTCTTTCGCTATGCAATCAATCCTTTTTGTTCATATGTGGCTAAGTGTGTTATGTGGTGGCCACGCTCCTATCGAGTGAGCGCGACCAAAAAGATCATACACGTACTGCTATCGACGCCCGCTTACACGGTATGGCATTCATCTGCCTCCCTGCTGAGCTACGCTTGCGCTCACGGCTCGCTTAGGTGATAACGGTCGGGGCGTTGCGGCCTGTAGCGTTCACGAGGTCCGAGAGCTTGAGACCGACGTCGATAAGCGGCGCGAGCGCCGTGGCGGCGTCCTGGCCTAGGTTCCCGCTCGGCGCCTCGTACTTCTCAATGTACATGCGCACCGTGGCGCCGGCGACGCCCGTGCCCGACAGCCGGAAGATCACGCGCGAGCCGTCCGCGAAAATGTAGCGGATGCCCTGGTGCGCCGACACGCTGCCGTCCACCGGGTCCAGGTACGTGAACTCGTCCGCGATCTTGACGGTGAAGCCATTAATCTCCTTGCCCACGACGTTATCGAACTTGGTCATCGACGCGAACATGGCTTCAGCACCAGCCTTGTCCACATTCTCGTAGTCGTAGCGGCAGTAGTAGTTGCGGCCGAACTCGGCCCAGTGGGCCTTCACGATGTCCTCAACGCTCACGAGCGGCGCGCCTGGCGTCTGCTTGGACGCCAGGATCTGCAGCCACGCGAGCACGGCCCACATGCCGTCCTTCTCCCGCACGTGGTTCGAGCCCGTGCCGAAGCTCTCCTCACCGCAGATGAACGGCGTGTAATCTTCCTTGCCATAGATCTCCTTCGAGTCCATGAGGTTGCCGAAGAACTTCCAGCCCGTTGGCACTTCGAAGAGCGCAATGCCGAGCTTCTTCGCAACGAGGTCGACAGCGCCGCTCGTTGGCATCGAGCGCGCGACTCCGCGCAATCCCTTCTTCTGGAAGAACGGGATCACGTGCGCGTTCGCGGCGATGATCGCGAGCGAGTCCGACGGCGTCACGAAGAAGCGCTTGCCCAGGATCATGTTGCGGTCGGCGTCGCCGTCCCACGCAGCGCCAAAGGCAGGCGGTTCGCTGGTCTGGCCGTACACCGGGAGACCCTTGTTGTCCACACCGAGGAGCTTGATCAGCTCCTTGGCGTACGTGAGGTTCGGGTCGGCGTGGTGGCAGTTGAAGTCCTCCTTCGGCGTGTTGTTGATCAGGCTCGAGGCCGACGCGCCGAGCTCCTCAACAAACACACGGTGCGCGTACGGGCCCTGCACGCCCCACATCGAGTCGAACACGAAGCTGAAGTCGTCGCGCGCGATGAGCTTCTTGATCGCGGCAAAGTCAAAGATCTTCTTCAACAGCCCCACGTGGTCTTCCGCGGAGTCGAACACCTCGACCACCACCGTGCGGCTGCCGTCGTCGGCCGTCACGTTCGTCTTGCCGATCTTGCTCGTGTCAATCGTTGGGAAGTCCTGCGCGATGTTGATCGTCGAGATGGTCTTCGTGATGTCGAAGATCTCGTTCGTGATCTTCTCCGGCGCCGGGCCGCCGTTCTCGCAGTTGTACTTGATGCCAAAGTCCTCATCTGGACCGCCCGGGTTGTGGCTCGCGCTCAGGATGAACGCGCCAAAGGCGACGCTGCCGCCCTCGCGCTCGCGGATGACCGCCGAAGTCGCCGGCGTGCTCAACAGACCGTTCTGGCCGATCCACAGGCGGTCAACGCCCGCGGCCACCGCGATCTTCGCGATGATCTGGATCGCGTCCTTGTTAAAGTAGCGGCCGTCACCCGAGACGACGAGGGTGCCACCCTGCACGTCCTTGGTCGGGAGCGCGTTAAAGACGGACTGCACAAAGTTGTGCAGGTAGTGGCCATCCATGAACGTCTTGGTCTTCTTGCGCAGACCCGAGGTGCCAGGCTTCTGGTCCTTGATCGGCGCGGTCTTGACCGTCGAGACCTTGAGCGCACCGAGGCCCTTCTGCTCAGTCAAATCGATCGTCGTGTCCTTGTACACGCCGGTGAGCACGGTCTTCTGCTCCGAGCTGTTGTTCACAACGTTCACCGAGCCTTCAAAGACGACCCCAGGCGCGAAGCCCACGTTGCCCGTAATCTTCAGGCGGTCGCACTTGATGAGCGACGGCACATTGCCACGGAGCGCAGCCTCGAGCTGCTGCACCAGCTTGAACTGCTTGCCGTCCAGGTTGATGACAGGCGCGACGTTGTTGCGCTCTGGCGCGAGCACTGGGCGCTGGTCCTCCGTGATGATGTATGCGTCCGAGCGGAGCAGCAGCAAATCGTCACACTTCTTCACTGGGGCGAAGCGCGTGCGTGGCACGCACACGGCGCCGGCGCCGTCAAAGCACTCAATGGCCGCACCCATAGCAGTCTCCAGCTGGAACACTGGCGTGGAGTTCGAGTCCTTCGGGTCGACGGTCTTGGCGTTCTTGATCATCGGCAGGCGGATGACACCGCCCTGCTTCTTGAGCTCCTCGGCGAGCTTGTCGAGGCGGATCCACAGGTTGTTCGTGTTGAAGTAGCGGTGCTTGTTGATGTTCTGGAAGTCTGCCTCGTCGCTCGACGCGCACTGCGCCGACTCACGCAGGATGAGGCGGTTGTCCGACTTGCGCGTGGCGAGGTGGCCGCCCTTCTTGTCGTTCTCCGTGCGCTCGCAGCACTCCATCAGGAACGGCTTGCCCGACTGAGCAAAGTAGGTGAGCAGGTCCAGGTCCAGGGACGCGCCGAGGTTGTCCGAGTTAGACACGAACATGTACTTGACGCCCTGCGCGAGCAACTTGTCGAGCTTGCCCGAGCCGGCGAGCGACGGGTACAGGTCACCGTGGCCTGGTGGGCACCACTCCTTGGACGCGTTCGACGCGAGCGTGGCTGGGAGCATCGTGGCGGCGTCCACCTTTGGCACCTTGTTCTGGAGCAGCTCGAGCTCCGGATCCTCGACGAGCTCCGGGTATTTGGCGAGGTAGTCAAGCGTGTCGGCGCTCGTGCTGAAGCTGTTCATGAGCACGAAGCGCACGTTCGACTGGTACGTGCTGCGCAGCTCGGTCACTTGCTTGGCCATGATGTCGAGGAACGTGTCGTCGCCCTTGACGTTGAGTAGCGACTTGGCCTTGTCGAGCCCCATGCTCGTGCCGAGGCCACCGTTGAGCTTGAGCACGACGGTCTCCTTGAGCAATGACGGGTCGGCCTTGACTGACTCGCGGATGCTGCCGGCGCGGCCCTCGAGGTACGCGATGTCGTCGGACGGCGCGATCGAGTCTTCGGTGATCATGCCACTCTCGCCACTCACGAGCGCCTCGTACGAGTACTCGAAGGCCTTGACGGCGGCGTCACTGAGGCCGGCCGCCTGCATCTTGGTGCGGAAGGGGGCGAACTGGTCCGCCATGTTGTTGAGAGCGAAGGGGAGGAGGAGGGGGGAGCGAGCGCGAGGGGGGAGACGGTGACGAGAAGAGGCGAAGCGGAAGATGGTCTTCTTCTACTTCTGCTTGAGCTTCTGCGGGTCCGGCGGCCGATTGCGAAATGAGCGAGCCAAAGATCGCAGCGCCGCGGGCGACAAGAGGGAGCAAGCGTGTCGTGGCGGCCGGCGGTTGCAGCCAACATGCGAGCCAAAAAATCAAGATTGGACGCGCGTCCACTGTCGTCCGCCCGAGCCAAAAAAGATGGAGTGGCCCTTCTTTGGGATCGCAAAAAGCATACCCATGCAGAAACCTTTGATAGTTGATAAAGCATGCTCCGCTGTAATTTGCGTGCCACACACAAGCGGAGTATCATGTCTTGCAGGTTTGGATTGAGTCCACGCTGGGAGGGGTGTGAGATGTGACAACACCAATTCAGATCGATCGTGTCGAAGCGGGAAGGCGAGGGAACGCGGTGAGGGGACGAGACGAGGGTGACAGAGCAGAGCATGGAGCTTGGCGAGCACGTCTACAGCAGTATGCTCCGTGAGGAGCTTTCTGAAGAGCTTTCTGAAGAGCGAGATGTGTACCGGTGTCTCGCATTGGCGCGAGCGCAGCAATTCGTCATCCGCGATCCACTGCACGCGCGAGTTGTCAGATGCCATCCGTCCTGCAAAGCAAAATGGTTTTTCCCAGATATCTTTTTTGCTATAATTTTAGGAATCGAAGATTCATCAAACCCGTCCACTCTTGCGTCCACTATGCCTGTAGCAGTGGCATAGAGCGAGCGAACGTGCCTCGGTGTGTACAGACCAGTGTGACGCGTCACACCTCCGGTGCCGGAGCAGCCCCAAGTGGGGAACACTGCACAGCATTGTCCGTCAGCGCTAAACGCGCTTCGCGGCGAGTTGCTCGCATACGCTCACGGTCATATTCCACTGTCAAGATCAAGTTGGCGGCAGCGAGTCGACCGACCACTCCGTCGCCTCATTGTGCAAGAAGCTAACAGAGAGCGCAACACGAGGCTGTCTTTGCTACGGGCAAGAAGATATGCGGAGCATTCGCGCGCTCGTCCTTATCGTCGCCTCGTGGAATTTGCCTCGCAGTGACTCGCCTGTGAGGCAAAGTCTACACGATAGAGCATTGTGCACCTAGAATCAAGACACCTTCCAAGATGTCACCAACCATGCACGAGCACATGCCAACTTCCACAGGTTCCTATGTTGAGAAGCTGCAAGAAGCAGTTCAAGGCGGCATCTGGCGGTGCGGTGTTCACGCACGTCGTCCGTTGGGGTCTGTTGCATTGTTTGGAGTGCGGCTGTCCACGTGTAAAATGCGCCGGGTTCAATATCCAGCCAGGTGAATGAGGAGCTGGCGTCCCGCACACATTCACATCTTCTCATTCGTGAGAAGGCCAGGTCACAACCGACCCGGTCCTCTACAGTCAACGACTTTTGAGTGGAGACTAGATCCAGTATGAAATGGAGCTAGGTGAGACGAGCTTTGGGTTGTTTAAGTCACGCAAGACGATGAGGTTGAAGCTCCCATCGCGCAACGTTGGCAACAGGCTGCCAAGTCGTCTTCTGGCTAAGGGTTACCGTGCAACATTTGGAGACGACCCAGACACGGCTTCCACTCAGCCTCGCTCTGCTGCACGTACTGCACGAGCCACTCGAAGATCTCCACGTCGCAGTACACCAAGATGTCAATCTCACCGTGCTCGTTCGACTGGCTCAAGTACGTCTGGAAGTACTTCATCTTGTCCAGCAGCAGTGCGCGGTCGCACACAAAGTCCTTGGCGCTTCTGCGGTACTCGTCGAAGACGTGGATGAGTACGTTGCGACTGCCTCCTCCTGCTGATGGAGACGCTGAGGAGGAGGATGTGGGGCGTGAGAGGTGTGCGCGTGGGTTCAGCATTGCCGCTACTGCTTGAAGCGGGTGTGCTGCTTGGGGTTGTGTCTGGAATGAAGCGTGCAACTTGAGCAATGCAAAGAGCGAAGAGCGAGTGCTTTTATAAAGGGAGGAGATCAGTATTCTACGTCGCAGGATTTGGCTCTGGAGCCACTGTTATACAAATGACTAACGTCTTTCTCCACGACGCGTCGGAAGCCCTGTTCCAAGTTCCGATCGATGACTACTCGAGTACCCGTTCGCGAACCTGATGTCTGTGGGGGCTTTTGATCTTGAAGGTCTTGATGAAGGTCCGTCCGTTGTTCATCCTTGTGTGTGGGTAACAGTCTGCACAGCAGCCTGCATGTGGGCTATTGCAGCTGCATGCGAATCGGGACCAGCCCGCAAGAGAGAGGCGACAACCTGCA
>JAADWP010000599.1:0-18660 GCA_023336215.1 Globisporangium iwayamae
CCTGCCATGATCGCAACCAGCGCGTTGCTGTGGGTTTGCCTCAGATCGGCTGTGCGTGCGACGCTATCCGCGTTCACCGTGTCACTTGTGCTCCTCTTCTCTTGGCTTGTTGAATGATGATGCCTTCCACGCAGAAATCGCTATCGTATACGTGATTTAGATTGGTGAAACGTGGTTATCGCTAATGCTAAACTTCAAACCAATTTGCTCCAATTCAATCTATCGCCGATATCCCCGGATGAAATTTGGTACATTTTTGTGTCGGGTAACCATCTGGGTATAGCGTCGAGATCTGCGTAATCATCAATTTCGACGCTATGCTCAAATGGTGGCCCGATACAAACGCTGCATTAATTCATCTGGCGATATCGCCGATCTCACTTAAATCCGAAACAACGGGATCATTATTTGTGAAGCTCGACATAGTTTTGAATTACTTGAAATTGTCTGGATGACGATATGTTTCCTATAGTATTGTAGTCTAAATGTGACTTTTTTTGATTCCAAAGAATCAGAAATGGTCACAAACGAAACGAAGATATCCGTAAATTACGCACTTAGAGTGGGACGTATCCGCATCTCTTTTCTGAGTCCTGGGCCGATTTTTTTTAGAAACCAACGCTGAAATGTTCAGGCTGTCCTTATCCCCATGACCAGGAAGTTTGGCTGGGATATCCGCTTGATTCTGCTTTGCCTTGGTGACCAAATTGCGATCTTGGATGAGAGGAGCTTAACCATAGCAGCAATGCTGGTTACCAGCTGGCTCCTGATGGAGTGTGTAACCGGCTGCCGATTTCCATTTTGATACCGTGTGCGCAGCTGGCTGGCGGTACTGTACTTGTGTGTGTGTTTGTGTGGAAGCAGATGCCCGCAAAGGATTCTTTGTTTTCATTGTTTCGGTCATCTATCGTTGCAGATCGTCGGAGCAAAAGCAACGAACACCCTGCGCCTCATTGCTTGGACTCGATTACATTGCAAACTGCTGCTCCCTCTGGTGCATGACGAGTGTTTCGCAAGCATACTGAGCAAAATCGTTTTGTGTCTCATTCATAATGGCAGCCAGCATTCTCGCAAACAAAATGGATCCTCCCTCGTAGTTGAGCCAGCGAGATTAGGGGTCACACACAAAAAGGCAAACTGGATATCCCCATTTCTGAGCAATTCGTGCTGAAAGGAAAAAGGTGAAACCGCCTTGTGTGCTCTATCACGTTAGCAGCAAAATATTGTCGAGCGGGTTCGGCTGAATATGCAGCAGGCTCTGTCTTAGTTGTCATGTCATGACGGAGGCATGCAGGCAACCCCACGTTGCTTGGAACTGGTCCGGAAGAAAAGGCCTTCGGCCGGGCTTTGCTTGCTGCTTTGTCATCATCAGAAGCGAGTGCCTCGAGGGGCGATTAGGGCCGTCACCAAAATGAAGGACACCAGGAAAGGACGAAAACTAAAACGAGGAAGAAAAAGAGAACCGTAAATTACATGAGTGTGTGAAGCACCAGATAGCGCAAAGTACGCATGGACAAGTCGTTGGAAACATCAAAACTGGACACTTCGGATATGTGTGAGTCCGATGATGATGTTTTGCAGGCCTCATTCACTGTGTTGTCAGACGCTGGATCTCTTTGTTTTACTCCGAGAGATTGAGCAAGGGGGGATACCTTCCTCCTCCCCCTCACATGAGCATCGACACCTCATGACAAGTGCGAGCACAATCAAGAGTCGCGAAATAAGTCCGTTGTCCAGTTCATCTGGAGAGAATCAGTACGCACCTATCCGAGCATTCCAACGGGTCTTATAAATTACTTGCACGCTACTTGTCTTCGAAACTACGAAGCTACAGCCATCATTTCGTCGAAATTACGAAAGAAATACGCCCAGTGCGCGTCCCAAAACCAAGGCGCACACTTCTCATTTCTGCGCCTTTTGCCTGCTTGTCTGTGCATGCGCATTGCTTTCTTTCAGAAGAAGCGCAGGCGGCGGGTTACAGTAAAGTATTGCAGATCTCGCCTCGCTCTCTCTCTCTCTTTGTCTCCCTAGGGGAGGGACATTCGACAGTTCTCGTAGATAGACACACACACGCGAGAGAAAACGATGAGCAGGAGCATGGCAGCGGGCGTGGCGATGCTCAAGGGCAAGTACATGCCGCTGAGCGAGGCGAACGTGAGCCCCGCGATGGTCTCGTCCTACGACGGACAGTATCTATGTGTTGGCGGCGGTGACTCGTCCCCGGGAAGCAATTGCGGCGGCACAAGTAAGCGCGACGTGCGCTACTGCATGGGCAACTACCTGGGCGGCGGCATCGCCGGCGTCGTGTACGAGGCCTACGACAAGAAACACGCGCGCAACGTCGCGATCAAGATCCTGAACCCCGTCGGCTACAAGCTTTGCTCGCCCGCGGCGCTGCGTCGCGGCGAGATAGTCAAGAAGGGCGTGCCCGTCATGGGCAACGTCCGCGGGATGACGCTCGAGAACGTGTACTGGGTGAGCGTACCAAACCGCCGTGATTTGATCGCGTGCTACGTCGACGCGCGCAGCGCTTCGTCGTCGTCTTCGATGGTGATGTCGACACCCAGCATGGGCAGCGGCAGCAACTTGGGCAGTGGTGCGGCGGTTGCACTTCGAGAACTGACGCTCGAGATGTGCGTGTCGCTCTGGCTCTTGGACGCAGACCTAGACGACGACGCACACATGCAGCGCTTGTATCGCTCGTGCGAAGACCCTGTGGATGAAATGAACCAAAGTGGTGGCAGCGGCGGCAGCGGCATGTCTGCGCCTTCACACCACCGAGCTCAAGCAGGAAGACGAAGGAACAGCAGTACTCCGAGATACTCGGCGAATCAGGTGCGCGAAGAGCGGAAAGAAGAAGACAACGGTGATGATGACGGCCTCGTGGACGACGATGACGACGATGAGCTGATGATGAATGCAGTGCACGCGTCGGTCCGGCGAGAAGAGGAAGTCGTGGTCGGCGACGTCGTGTACACGATCCCCAAGCTCCCCGCCAAGTACAAAGCGTTCCTACAGAGCCGGAAGACGATCTACCGCGAGATCGCGCACATGCACAAATTGACGGGCAACTCCGTGTCCGGCCAGGTCGGCGGTGGTCACGAGAACGTGCTCAAGCTCTATGACGTGCTCGAGTACATCCAGCCGTCCAAGAGCACAATCTTCCTGGTGCTCGAGCTGGCCTACGGCGGCGAGCTCTTTGACCGCATTCGATCGGACAACGGCGTTGAAGAGGGCGTCGCGCGCGGATACTTTACGCAGCTGCTCTCAGGTGTGCTCTACTGTCACCAGCTGGGCATTGTACACCGCGACCTGAAGCCCGAGAACCTGTTGCTGAGCGAGTCGGATGTGCTCAAGATCGCAGACTTTGGGCTCTCGGCGCATTTCATTGCAGCGGTGAGCGGAAGCGCGCAGGACGATTCGTCTTCGCTACTGCTTTCACGCAGCGGCTTCCAGGCCGAGATGGACCAAGACAACTCGGGTGGCGTGATGACGCCCGCGCGCTTTCGTCGTCTGAATTCGATCGTCGGCTCTCCTCATTACGTGGCACCCGAAGTGTTGCAGAATGCGCGCTACGGCTACGAAGGGCGGAAAGCAGACATGTGGTCAATCGGCGTGATCCTGTACGGTTTGCTGGTTGGTAACCTGCCGTTCGGCAAGGAGCTGCCGACGTGCGCGCGGTATTTAAAGTTTTGCGAGTGGATCCGATCTCTCCCGAGCGAGGCGCTGACGGGTAAGCTCGTATACGACGTCGAGATCTTCAACCCAAACGGGCCAGTTGCGCGCCCAATTAGCAGCGCGTCGATCCCAGCTCACCAAGTAAATGAAGATGGATCCAGTTCCAAGCCGCATCCTATTGCGCTGCAGCAGCAGCAGATCCGCATGGCTCAAGTCGTTCCGAGTTACCAGCCGACACCCGCGATGGTCCACGCGACTTCTCTTTGGAGCAGCGTGCCAACCGCGGCAAAGCCACCCGCATCCGCTACAAGCATTCAACACAGCAGCAGCAGCAGCCATGGTGATGCGAGCTCCAACGCTTTGAATAGCGCTGTTGGACGGCGAGGAAGTCGCGTGCTGACGTTCCCGAGCTGGTTCTTTCCGTCGAAGCTGTCCCCGCAGGCCGTGTACTTGCTCGCGTCGCTGCTCCACCCAGACCCAGCCAAGCGCTTTTCCTGCGAAGATGCCTACAAGTCGAACTGGGTCACAGCCGATCCGATGCAGTGAAGCCACGTACTTCGAGCGCCATTCATTCATTCATTTGCGCGCTCTCTCTCTCTCTTGCTCTCTTTTTATGTATCTACAGCCAAGCAAGCCCGCCCAGGCGCTGGCGTCGATATCTGTGTTATAGTAGACCCCATCAAGCCCACGAATCAGCAGAAACAAAACTTCTTCATGCTAAACCTTATCTATACAGTACCATATATGACAACTTTCATTGTGCGTTGTATTGGTGTGTTGAGCTCATAGTCGTCCTTGTTTGATCGAGTGTAGAGGGACGTGAGTGAGTAAGATCAGGATGTAAGTAGGTCGCTTGAAAACGCATGCACAGAGTTGGCCTTCACCACAGCGTCCTGGCAACCGAATACAGTGGTGTCACAGTTTCATGGGCATCCCTTTGGGTTATGAACAAAGATTGAAGCTCGGGTGCGAGTGGCAGCGAAGCATTCTTCCTCGTGCAGCTGGAGAAGTCGGTGGGCGAGCGGCAGAGAGGAAATGATCTGAAACCATGGACAATGCTGCCAGGGAGCAGCTCGTTAGCCGCAACAATTTGTGCGTTCTGCGCGCACTGATTATTATGAACACGCCCATAGCACCGCGGGGTACAGGGGTGTTGAGTCGTGCGGATGATTGGGAGCTTCGGACGCTTTGGGATTACGCTGTTGTGAGTCAAAGCAGACATTTGGTGCGTGCGTTCTCGACAAGTATTACAGCTGATGCATAACGTCCCTCGCTGTACATACGTCCGGGACGTATGTATGACATGGAGAGGCATGGCATAGCCAATAGCCAACCACTGTCTCCAGCTCATAGAATACCAGCCCATTCGATGGAAGCGCTACCAGTGCAGGCGGGGCAACATGCTCAGGACGACGTATGCTGTTGCCACGAGCATCAATTAGTCCAAGTGCCTCGCGCTTGCTTGACTCAGAGGCAACAATTACAGTCAAACACATACAGAGTGCTGGTCTTTGCTTTTTATTCTGGTGTCGACAGTACGACTTCAACTCGTGATGCGGAAACCAGTTCGTTCAGAAAAAAAAGTAATCCCGAGAGATGGAGGAGAGGTGTGGTGACGATGGCGGCGATGGATTTGACGTCGTATCGGTCATGGAGAGAAATGCGGCAAAGCAAAGCTCATCGTACAGCGGTAGTGATGATGTGCGCGAGGATGTGCGGACGCACTTGCACTGGGAGTTCAGCTACGCGTCTACAGATCCCATGGAGGCGCGCTGTCTCGTCGCCATGGAAGCTGCTAGCGGCGATCTTAACAGCAACAAGACCGGTGTGAACGGCACGGTCGCTGAGTGGCTAGTGTGCAAGTTTAAGCCTTCTGGCGCTCCCCGTCCCGTCGTTGATGCAGTGTGTGAAGCACCGGTGGTGACGAATGCAGCCTTCTCTGTGCAGGAAGCCAAGAGCCATAAGATCGGAGGTGGCTTGGAGACACAGCTCGAGAACGAGCTGCGATTCAGCAAGGGACAGTCAGCGACACGAGGTGGTCAAAGCAAGCGCCCTCAGAAGACCGAGCAGGTATGTATTCCACTGTTGTAAAATGCTTGCTCGCATGGTGCAGTGAGTGACGAATGTTTGTGCGTGTGCCTGTAGATGTCTCCGCTCGCGCTCTTGGAGAGTCTGTACTCAGAGATTCCTTATTACGACGACTCAAGTGACAAAGCAGAAGAAATTCAGCGCAAGTTGTTCGCAGACAAGGCGACAGCGAGGTCCTCACACCTGAGCCCTTTACGTGGCGTCTACAAGCTTCCTCTGAGAGACGACGTTGCTGAGAACG
The DNA here is from genome assembly GCA_023336215.1 of Globisporangium iwayamae. Taxonomy (NCBI): domain Eukaryota; phylum Oomycota; class Peronosporomycetes; order Pythiales; family Pythiaceae; genus Globisporangium; species Globisporangium iwayamae. The sequence continues at coordinate 6,008 of JAADWP010000599.1, forward strand.
AGTCTGCATTGGCTGTTTTCGAATACGAGAAGTACTCGCTTCAAGATGTACTCAAATATAATCGCCACGTGCTTCATGACGACGAAGATGCGCAAGTAAGTACTCGCGCTGGTATTTGTCGTGCCCGAAGTTCAAGCCAGTGTACACAGCTAACATGCTAATATTGATCACAGGATGAAGAGCTAGCGCTGTCGGACATGAAGAAGAGGTTCCTAGTTTACCAGCTGCACCAGATTCTACAATTCTTTGATCAGCAAGGGCTTGCTTGCGGAGGGTTTACACCTAGCGACATTTTGCTGACCGACACGCTCTGGATACGATTGGGCTCCTTGCCGTTCGTCCAAAATTCCGCTGGAGGCCGTCATACCTCAAGAGTCGACGCTACTGAAAGCGGAACTTACAAGAAAAGCACCACACCACTCGACTTCATCGACGCTTACCGCACCGTTTCGTCGTTTTCATCTCGCTCGGTGACGGAACAATGGTGTGATGGCGACCTCAGTAATTTCGAGTACTTGATGCTGCTGAACCAAGCAGCTGGTCGTAGAATGGTACGTGCATTCGCTTCATGCGTTTGCATTGTGGTAGCATTCGACTGACATTCACGTGCGTGGTGCTCTCTGTAGATTGATGGCATCTTTCACCCGTTTCTTCCCTGGGTGACGGATTTCCGCTCGCGTAATTCTGGCTGGCGCGACCTGAGCAGGAGCAAGTTCCGGCTGAACAAGGGCGACAACCAATTGGACCGCACGTTTGAGAACAGCTCTGTACCGCATCATATTACTGAAAGGTATGAAGTATTTACTTTTTCCATTGTGCTGGTCATTACACGTGGCTAACTCGTGTGAGTGAATCTGGATGTTAGCTTGTCAGAGATCACGTACTACATCTACATGGCACGCCGAACACCCATGATGGTGCTGCGTAAAGTGGTTCGATCAAATTTCCAGCCGAAGGAGTACCCGTCAAACATAGCGCGAATGTACGATTGGACACCGGACGAGTGCATCCCCGAGTTCTACACTGAGCCGAGGGTGTTTGAATCCATACATGGAGATGGTATGGACGATTTGAAGTTACCAGCGTGGTGTGAAGATGCGCAAGATTTCGTTCGATCCCATCGCGACATGCTTGAGAGTGAGGAGGTGTCGCGGCATCTCCATCACTGGATCGACCTGAATTTCGGCGTGAGTCTCAGCGGTGATCGAGCAATCAAACACAAGAATGTTCCGCTGAAAGTCCCCAAAGAAACTCGACTTGGAAAGAGTCCAGGCTTTGTCCAGATATTCCACGTGCCACATCCGGCGAGAAAGGCTCGGTTTGACAGCTCCAGCGATTCCACAAGCCATAACGCAGCTCTGCAAAGTGAGAAGAACGAGAACGAGCAAAGAGACCGAGTGCACTTCTCAGCAACTGCCTATCGACCCAGTGATACGAAGAAGAAGGTCACGGGAATGCTTGCTGAAGCACTCCTCCTTATGAATGACTCCAGCGAAGGGCTCACAACATCAACAAACGCGATCTTCGACACTTCCAGGGTTGCTCAGAACAGTAACTCAAAGTCCAGCACTTCGATCACCCAAAGCTTCGTTGCCTCGTCAGAGTCAAAATCTCGTTTGAAGCAGAAGCGAAGGATCAAGTCTCGTCCACGATCACACGGATCAGATCCTTTGCTATCGCCTTCAGCTTTCAAGGACGGAAGCATGAAGTCACCCACGGTATCACGATTAGCAACCGTGATTCCCAACTTCTTTCACCCGGATTCAGCGTTCAGTCAACCTGTAAACAGTGGAGGTGCTAGCAGCGGAGGGTCAGCATTCAAAGCTTCAAATGGAGCAGAAGCATTACTAAGCTCGATACCAGCAGTCATCCCAGGTGGATCCAGATTAGCCGCACAACAAGGTGAAGTATCTGGCGCTGACATGACTCGAATTCCAGTCATTTCTGCACCATTGATTCATGGAGTGAGTGGCGAGAATGGGTCATCCTATCAATCACGGACCACGCCGCCAGGAGCTTCGACGAGTCCAAGCTCAACTTCGCACATCTTTCGGGATCTATGGCAGCAGCTGAGTAAGCCTGACGATTTCGATTCGGATTTCGCAGGAGAAAGCAGCGGGCATCACCACGTGTTGGACTACGACTGGAGTGATACGGACTTCGAGCGTGTCGATGAGATGGATTTGCAACTTCTGAGTGTCAGTCTCCCGATCAAGATCTCAGCCTCGAATGCTTTTCAGATATCCACTGTTTCGGTGGCTGCAGCTCAGAAACAAAAGACGAAGAAGACTCCTGCAACAAGTAAGCGTGATCCGGACGAAAGATCTGTGGACCCAGAGACGCGTGCCAACTTGAGGCGGATGGCAGAAGCAACAGTTGATCCGGCCTACTCCCTCCATCGCAGTTTTGTCGAAGAGGTAAATTCGTGCTCTTCACCGAGTTATCGTTAACTGCTGCAGCTATTTAGCTCATTGCTGATCTATGTTTGGCATGCGTAGGTATTTCCAGATTGCGCAGCTTTGACTGAACTGGAAGCGAGGAGAGCAGAGGATTTGTTTTCTCTCGGCTGTATCATTGCTGAGATCTACACATTGACACCTCTGTTTTCCAAACGCTCGATTGTGAAATACATCAACGCCTTCCGTGGCAGCCAGCACGACAGCTCGATCCCTAGCAGCTACTGGAGCAATGAAATTACCTCAAAACTGAGAGGGATGCCCGTGAATTTGAAGGTAAGACCGCTGCATGTTTTCCCTCTCCCTCCCTCCCACTTCCCTTGAAGTTCAATGCTGACTTTAACACTCTTGTGTATAGACTGCAGTGTTGGCGCTCGTTCATCCGAACCCTCGTGAGAGGCTTCTGATGGTTGGAGTGCTGGATGGTGAAGAGATTTTCTCGCTCTTGAAGTCGCTCGAATGGCAAAATGATGCGACTGGGACGCAGAAGCTAAGGTGTTCACTGAATCCCATCGTGGAGAGTGAATTCTCCCCAGCTCAATTCAGTCTCTTTCCAGACGAATTTGTTCTGGTGTATCGCTTCCTGTTCCAGTTCCATCGCTCGTCAGACTGGAAGGATCGTCTCGAAGCGACTCGCCTCTTCATGCCGTCTCTGGTACAGCTCCCACCTCAGCACTTCAGAGTCGTGCTGCCGGTGATTAGTCAGTTTTTTCAAGCATCTTCTCACGCCGAGTCGATTCGAGTCGAGAGAGTTGTGATGGCCATCATCTTCTTGTTGCCATCTCTGACCACTCAATTGGGGCGACTTGGAATGAAGCAAGAGCTACTGCGAGATGTATTACGCGCGTACGAGAGCTCGGAACTGACGTACCTGCTGAAGATTTGCCTCGCAGCTCCTGAAGTACTAAAAGAGCTGGTAAAGAGCTTTGGGAGTACTGCATTCATCGAATGCTTCTTGCCAGTGCTGATCGATTGGCTAGTATCTGTGCCAGCACTCAGAACTGCTGAAGCATCCTGGCCGCCGTTGTCGGCTGAAGGTATCTCAAGATCAGCCTCGAAGATCTCGCTTTTTGCCCCTGAGGCGTGCTCAATCACTGCAATGGCGATGGGGGAGCTGTCATACCGCGATATTCTGGGGCCATCATTGGCATCAAAGTACATCCTCGTCTCCCTTTTGCCTCATCTAGGCAAGCTCAAGAACAAGTGGACGAAGTTGACTAAATCCAGCACACTACGGAGAAAAGGGTCGGGCGCGTACGGCGCAGGAGACGACTCCAGTGACGAACTTTTAAGTGGCAAGAACAACGACGGGATCCACGTCACTTTTCTCAGCAAAGCGACCCTGTACGAGTCGCATTACGTGGCCGATGCAACTCTGCTTGTTTGCCACGAAGTTGGCGAGTATCCAGTTTGCAACGTCTTGCTGCCACATGTGTTTGAAGTGCTACCCCAGCTGATTACGCTGGCGGAGAAGATCGGATCGGTTCGAGTCGAGGGTGTTCCCGTAAGTGGCTTCTCAGTGTCTACATTTAACTGATTTGGTGCTCACGTGTATGATGTTTCGTCCTATGTGCGACCACAGGACGATCTCGGTCGAGAGATTTACGTGATCCTGCGGATTCTTCGCCACGTCATTCGCAACCTAACCGAGGCACACGTGCAAGATGAGCTGCTAAACCGAAAAGGCAAGAATCTCGTCGACATGCTCGACGCGGTGGAGCCTCCGTTCCTGCATCCTCAAACGGCAGCTGCAATCATTGCAGCAGCGACCACATCGTCGTTAGGAAGTGTGGCTGGAAGTCAAGAAGCCACTGCTTTGGAGATGCAGTCGCTTTCCAGAAACGTCAACCCCATGAAACGGAATATTTTGCGAAGCCTGTTCGTCATGAAGAAGGAGAACCATCGCGATCTGCGGGCATTCATTGCAGTTGGCCTCGCCCGTACGATCGTCGCCGTCTGTCAGAGAATCGGTCCAGATGCAACAGCGAACGCGGCCTCGTTGCTTCAAGCAGTCAACAAGTTCCTGACGCGCTGCAGCGTGGTGTATAGCGAGCTCGAGGTGTCCAACTTCCAGTGGCATCTCGCAAGTGAGATTGTCTCGGAGTTCTGTATACCACTGCGGAATTTGCTTGGCAAAGAGTTGTTCGTCAAACTCTTTCCAGTTGTCCAGAGCAGCTCGGTGATCCAGCTCCTACTTCTGCCAATTGGGGGCGCTGACAACACCACCCACGTCTTGAGTGCGCTGGACGATCGACTGGCGCCATCGCATCAGGATCATTTATCACACCACAACAGTCAAGAGTACAAAGATGACGGCGATCTCATCAGCAGCAACAATACAACTCCATCGGACGTATTGATTGACGCAGAGTGGAATTGCACAGACGAGAAACTGAAGTTGATTTCACGATATCCGCCGGATCTCGTGCGGTTCGCGTACCGAACGACTCGTGTGCACTCGGTGAAGGCGACGAGCTTCCTGCAGATTCCACTGAATCGCCTCCATCCAAACGCACAGGACCTCAACGATGAGCTCTTCCAAGTGCAAGAAGCTCGACGGAAGCGTTCTGCTGCTACGGCAACAAGCGCATTTTCAACATCAACATCACTCTTGCAGCGTACGGCGTTTGATATTGCGTGGCTGCGACCGCTGACAAAACGGCCATTCTCGAGCAAGTCTCTTGGTGAGGACGGCGGAGCAAATGCAGTCGGCGCCGGTGGCGGATCATCTCGCCACTTTCTTCCGACGACGACCGCGACGACAATGGCTCCTGGGAGTGGCCGCAATGGCATCGTCGAGAGCTGGGCGTTCACCTCCGAGATCCGCAACTCGATCAAGGCACACTCGAGCAGCATTCGCACGATGAGCGTGGATTTGGACGAAGAGATCTTGCTCTCGGGCAGCAAGAACGGTTCTTGCCGCGCGTGGCGACTCGCCAGCCATCCTTGCTACGCGCAGGCCGCGATTCAGACGAACTCGCCGCTACTCGCTGTTCAAAGTGTCATGGACGGTGCGCATGCGATCGCGCTGGAGGCATCCTGCGTCCACGTGTGGGACATTCGCACGAGTCAAGCGCGCGTGAAGCTGCCGTTCACCGACGACAACGTGAACTCGGTCACATTGTTGCGCGCCTCTCCGTTGTACCACCCTCCTGGTGTCACACTCTCCAGCACATTCAGTGCGTCGGCGACACTGGGAAGCGCCGATTTTGCTGTCTCGACGACGCGCAAGGTGATCTGCGTTGACTTACGCGCTGGTCCGCGCGTGGTGGCGGACTGGCGCGTGGACGTTCGCGACGCGATCAACATCTCGACGCTTGCGACTGTCTTCTCCGCTAGCAGCAGCAGATCCCAGGCGTGCATTGCCGCAGGTACGACGAACGGCACCGTGATCTTCATCGACCGTCGCACAGGTAGGCACATGGCCAAGTGGCATGCGCTCGACGGCAAGGTCGTCAAGCTCGTGCAGATATCGCCGTCGCAGCTGCTCGTGGTTGGCGTGGAGCGCGAGGCGCGTGTGTGGAATATTACAGCGCTCGACCGGCCGCGCGTGCAGCTGCTCGTGACGGGGGTCCCCGAAGGCGTGCGTGAAAGTCAATTGGTTGTGCAGCCGTACGCGGACATGAGCGTGTTGTACATCACAAGCGGCGCGAAGATGTATGCGACGCGCCTCACTTCTGAGAGCGACGCGCTAAGAAGCACAGGTGCAAATGATGCGGTGCCCACTGTTTGTATGGAGGCGTGGAACTTGATGGAGTCCGCAGCGTCGTCGTCTTCATTGTCGTTGTCCACCGCTAGTACCAAGCTGAGCAAGAGCAAGGTGTCCGCCCAGAGCATCTGCGTGCTGCCTCTGCGGCGCCTGATCGTGCTCGGCAGCGACGACGGCTTCCTCAAGTGTGTGATCTAAGTCGCAGACAAGAGACCAAGAGAACAAACGGTATGTGAAACGCAACTGACACAATGCAGCATGACAAACGAATGGTAGTGAAACAAAATGGTGTATATATTCGAGGATTCTACCGTGACGACTCCGAGCCGCCACCATCCATCCCAATCAACAAAAGGCAAGAAGCGCGCAAGCGGCGAGCGGAGAATGTGCGTGCACAAGCACCTGGAGAGATGCCGAGTGTACACTATGCGCAGCGCTCACGCAGTTCATCTAAAGTTGTATCTGTGTAGTCGCGGACGTTGTCGTCAGGCTGAATGAGTCAAGCGGTCAGTCGAGTCATCGTCCGTGACGGTGCGATGGCGAGCGAGTGACTTACAGGCCCTTGGCCTCGTTCACAACGTTCTTGGACCAGGTGGCGACCTTTCGGCGGTGCGACTGCCAGTCGGCACCGTACTCGGAGTCGTGACGGAAAATGTCCGAGCGCTTCTGCTTGTTCCACGCGACATCCGGGTGGCCCGTGAGCATGCGCGTGCACTGGTAGCCGCACACGGCCGTGGCGAACACGCACGTCACGAGGATCGGGTACGTGCCCGCGTCTCCGAGCCATCTCTTGGCGGCGGACTGAGCGACCTTGCCGGCGACCATCTTGATTGAGAAGAGTGGGGTGGGGGTGGAGAGGAGGGGGAACGAAGCTGGGAAGCTTGGCTGGAAATTGCGGAATGAGGTCGAGCGATGCCAAGGGAGAGAGAGGACCGAGGGGGAGAGCAGGGCACAACCAGAGCGAGCAGATGAACGGACGGTGTGCAAGCGTGCTGACGTCAGCGAGTGGCTCCGCTACTATATAGTTTCTCTAAATTAATCTGATGATTTTTGAAAAATTTATGTGAAGTGTATCATTAGATATGATATCCTCCGTAAAGAAATCATCCGGCTGCTGATTGGACCTCTTTCGTGGTGGGTGATGACACGCCGCGCGCGTCGCACGTCGGTCGGTCCAAAGCAAGCAGCATGGGATGCATCCAGCGAGCGAGCAGCTCGCTGGCTGGATCGCAAGTCAGTTCTCACTCGCACACTTGGTAGATAGACGACGACATAAGACGCTGAAGGTGGGTTCATGCGATGATGCGACCCAGAAGATGCAAATCAAGTCGTCTGTGTCTATTTTAAGCTATTTGCATACGACAACCAAGATTTTTTAACGCCCATGTCGCTTTTGCCATACTGACTGGCCACGGGCCGACCGTTTCTCAATGTGACAGACGAACATGCTCTTCCCAAACTGATCTCGCCCCTCCCGCTTCCTCACTGCTTCAAAGGGCGAAAATGCGGTTAGCGGGAGGGATGACGCGAGGCTCTGAAAGGAGAATGCGCAAGCTGAAGATTCCTGCGGCCGTTACATTTTCAGATATGGGCACGTGTCTATGCGTTTCAATGATGATGATGGTGACGCACTGGCTCGTACCGGTTTTTCGACGTGAGAATGAGTGGCGGTGGCGACAAGGACGCGTGACGGCTGATGGAGAGCACTGGGGCGTGAGGACGAATATGAGGACGAGATGGTGTGCAGGTGGTGTGGCGAATATGCCGAGCGTGTGCGATGGACGAGGGGTTGAAACGAGTAGCTCCGTTGAAGAGCTACGATCCAGCGGGCAACATGCCGGTTGAAGTGAGCGGAGCCAAGTGAAGCGAAACAGCAAGCGTTAAACAGCAAAGACACGAAGACGCGCCGAGCACATGACGACGATTGCACGCAGTGGCGATGCAAAGATACGCGCGCGTTAGTGACAGCGAGTGGAGTGGCGATGAAGGTGATCGAAAATCGAGCGGGTGTTAAATAGCAAAGACACGAAGAGCAGACGTCAGCGGATGATGATGGAGTGGCACAGCGTCTATCTGTTGCTGGTGATGCAAAGATAAGCGATTGTGCTGGCGCGAAGAGTTACAAAGCGGTCCGACGAGAAGCAACGCGGAAATGAAAATGGCGAGCGTGTTGATAGCAGAGAGCCCGCTATGAGCATATCTATGCATCCGTCCGACCTGCAGAAGAAGCCAACGACGACAACGAGGTACGCCATACGATAATTGTAGTGACAGTACCCATGTGTGCGTTTCGAGTTACAATGAACAATTGTTTTCGCATGTGGTGTGCCAACTCCATTTCTACAGCACGAGCTACAGACGCAGAGGTACAAACGAAGATACTGCCGACAGAAGAGCTGCTCGCATCACAGCACGTTGCTCACGCCCAATCGATGCTCCTGATGGCGTCTGCTGCTGTTGCGACGACATGCTGTAGACAGCTGCATCTCAGCAAGCAAACCGAACCCACACTCGCTTGGCGTCGTCAACTTTGACGCTAATGTGGTTCAAAGAAAGCAGCTAGGAGATGCCGAGTACTTGCGCCATGCTCCTTGGCGAGTTGCGTGATCGGCCTGGATCCACCAACGCTGAGCCAACCCCCCGCATCCGAGATCCCGCCTAAGCCGTCTCCACGGATGGATTCACCGATGGGCGGCTCAGCTGTGCACGTCACGTGTGGACGGCATGTTGGTTCTTCCCAAAGATCAGCTTGCGCTTAGCTTCGTGGGTCATGTAGAGCTGCAATGTGGTGGAGCGGTATGATTGTCGGGTATAGTGCGATCTGGAAACATTGACTGTCCCTAATGCCGCTGCAATGCGTTGCTGTTAGACGGGCCTCAACACTGAGTCCGGCGCTCTCGTTGCCCTGGTGTCGTCGCTGCTGGCGCGATGAAGATCAATGGCAAACACTGAGCAGACAACCCGATTCGTGAACCCTCCCTCGGTTGCGACAAATTGTACTGGATCAGTGAGGAATTGATATGTTGGTAGTACTACCTCAAACGCTGACACGACCGCGCTGCGAGCGATCCGTGCGACTCAATGTTGGAGAGAGGCGTGCTGCTTTGCTTTGCGATGAAGGTGTCGCGACAGGGACATTGAACTGCGGTGGTCGCCCCCACTTCTGGTATGTATCAGCAGCGATAATCCGGCTCAGGAACCGCGTCGCGTACTATGCTGAGCGGACCACCTGCAGTTCATCAACAGCGCCCGCCAGCGACACGGAGCCTCTGTTCAGTTACGAGCTCCGAGCCGAAGTACACGCACAGGTCGGGCCGCCTAGCCTTGGCTACAGATATCGTCCCATACATAGCTGAAGTACAAGCGTTTATCATCCATTGCTGCGAACGGCCATCGAGCGCACGTAGCATGTGAGAGCGAAGAGCTCACTCACGTGAACAAACCAAGCATCGGGTGAAAGCTGTCAATAAATTATGATGTTCTGCGCTCGCTTTTCTACACGAGAGACGGTAGCGGCGACGCCGCCATCGAAGAGCTCTCTGCCACCACGACCACTGAAGTTCCCGGTACCGCTGCCGTTGATACCACTACAACTGGCTGCTCTCCCCCTCCTTCTACAACACCTTCCAACGGCTGCTGCTGAGACTTCCCAGTCTCCTTAGTCTCCGTCTCGTCGTCGCTGTGGTTCATGAAGAGCAACGGGAACATGCCCAGCAGACAGCCAATGGTGATCCCTCCGGCCGATGCGAAGAAGTTGCACCAGTGTGTGATCGACATGTTGGCCTGGGCCTTGGAGAGCTGCGGGTCCGGAATGCCGATCTTGCGCGCAAAGGTCTCGATGATCCCGCCCAGGCTGAGCCCCACGACGTCTGACACCGTGTTCCCCAGCGCGGCAGCGCAGAGCATGGAGATGTGGTACGTCGCGTGGAAATGGTCCTCAATCATGTCGCCCGCGGCCAACATGATGATGTTGTCGACGAAGCCAAAGCCGACGAAGGGGATCGCCGAGGCGACCATCACGAGCTTGAGCTGCTCGTTCGTGGGCTTGGCGAGTGACTGGCTGTCGGAGGTTGCCTGGATCGACTTGAGGCTGAAACGTGAGGCCAGGAACGCCCGGAACTCGTTCTTGTTTAACAGTCCGTCCTTGTCCTTATCGGCCTGCACGAAGATACTCTCGATGTCCTCATCGAGCTTGGCGCCGCTGCGCTGCTGCAGCACGCGGTTTACCGCGCGACTGCGCTGATCGAGCGTCAGCGCGTGGAACTGCTTGACGATGGACGCCACGGCGTCCTTGCGCGGCGGTGAGTGATGATTGGAATGGGGAGCGAACGAGCGGTTGATGCCGTAGGGTGATCCACTGGCGCCGCTGGAGGATGCGATCGCGCTCGACCGCTTGCGCGTGCGGAGATTCGTGCACGTGCGCCTCAGAAGCCGCATTGGGATGTCTTGTGGTGTCTAAGCCGGGACTCGAAATGGCGTGAAAGTGAACGAGAAACTGGTTCTGACTGTGTCTCTCGGGCGAGCTTTGAGGCAGCGAGATGCCTTATCCTAGCTAACCTGAAGCAGCATATCCACACGAGGCGTATCTTTTGGATACTGGGATCAGACATGGAGACCTAAAAAATGCCGTGGAAGCGAACGCAAGAAGCAGCATCACCGTCTGACAAGATTTGTAGTATCTCGCGCTAACTTTAGGCTTTGCCGATCCAGTGCTGGAGGGTGATACTCGCTCACCCCCGAAGCGATTATGAGAGCTTGAACGATTAGATTTCGCCTTATGTCAACTCGTTGCGACTTCGGCCTGGCCAGAGTGTGGCCTTTTCGCCCTTTGGAGACCTCCAGTCAAAAGCCTTGACCTGCATGCTAAATTTGCTCGCTCGTGAGGCTATTTCCGAGGCAGCAATGCCCCCTCAGCAAGAGAGGTCCTGATCGATACTCCGATTCGCACATGGTCACGGGGCCGCTGATTGTATTGGCTCGAGCTCCAGCAGCCTGCGTGAAGAGTTCGTAAGCCCCAGCAGACATGGCTGTCCAGCCCAGAGACGCGGTACGTGCTTGGGGCCACAGATTGCCTGGCGTCCTATTTTTCTGGGCTTTGATTAACTGGTGACTGCATTGCATTGGCTAGGAATACACGCACGTGCCGACGCCCAAAGAGCTCGAGCTCTCGCGGCAGCTCGTGGAGCTCCAGCAGGAAAAGGACGTACGCGAACAGAAGCTCCTGGACCAGATCGCGGACCTCGAGGCCCAGGTCCACCAGTGCGTAGCCTACTTACCAGTTGACTAGCTCTCTAGAGCTATTGAGGCTCACTAAACCAACAAGACTCCACGTCATACGATAGGCTCCAAGTGCGTATCAATGACCTCGGACAACACCTGCAAGCTACCAAGCGCGAGCAGATCCAGGCCGAGCAGCTGGCTGTTGAACAGGAACGCAGCATCTGGAAGACGAAGGTCGACGTACTCCAGCAAGAGCTCGACCAGGAGAAGCACGACAAGGAGGCGCAGCTCAAGTGGCAACTCAAGTTTGTCAGCTCACAACCAAGCTCCAAGTCTCAGACCCAGGCTCAGCTTCCTCCAGGCTCACCCCAAGCTAGGCGAAGGTCTCACGGAGGATGTCCACCTCCACTAGACAGCGCTCCAGTTGTCGCAGTGGACCCACCGGATGACGTGTTTGCCAAGTTTGCGCAGAACATCGCGTTGTTACCAGCGACCTGCGCCGCCAAGGTGACCAAGGCGGGCGTACTGCCGTTCCTCACGCATCTGCTGCGTGAAGACCTGGGCGATCTCATCACGGGCTCCGTGCTCCTCGCACTCGTGCATCTGGCGATCAACGAGAAACCGCAGCGGCCGTCGCTACACCGGCGCAGCATGCTGCCTCAGAATCCTGAGTCAGAGTCAGAGCACTCGATGGACAGTATGTCCTCATTGCGTCTCAATGTAAAGGACGAGATCATCAAAGCCGGTGTCGCGTCGCCTCTAGTGCTCATCCTCGAGCGTGTCAAGAACCCGTGCGTGGCGGTGGAGGCCGCGAGGTTGTGCGCAGCGCTAGCGAGCCACATCCCCAACAAGCGCGTGCTCGCGGCCAAGAACGCCGTGCGGTTCCTCACGCAGATGCTGATGCCACGGCTGCCTTCAGCAGCTACAACAGGGGCAACGGACGGTAACAATGAAGACACCAGTGATGAGGCAATCGACGGCGCTCGTATGGAAAAACCACCGCTGCCCGGCGACGACGAGACCCAGTGCACGGCGCTCAGCGCGCTCGTGAACCTCTCGTACGGTAAGCAAGTGTCTATTTCATTTTGACACTCGGAGGACATCACTCACGGTCTCACAACAATCTGTCCATACCATAAAATATCTGACCTTCCGACGACAATTCCGACCCATACCATAAAATATCTGACCTTCCGACGACAATTCCGACCCATAGCGCCATATCGTAAAATGGTACACACGCGGGACAATGTACCGAATGTGTGCCA